>OY829505.1:774924-889487 GCA_963691665.1 Clepsis dumicolana | reverse complement strand
AAGTATAGCTTACCGAGGATTATCGAGGTTGCTGGTTCAAGTCCAGCTGCTTAACGAATTTTTCTTTGCATTGTCATTGTATGTTGAATTTCATTCTATGAATGTTTCATAAAAATAAAAAAACAAAAATAATCAATAAATCGATTATTTTCATTGATTCAGAAAATAGCTCCATCTCTTGCCACTAATGCGTAACTGTAGAAGTTCCGTAGTGGGTGAGCCGCTTGATTAAGCTACTCATAGATGGCGCTGAGGAGAGATCTTCCAAATAAAATATGACACAA
Organism: Clepsis dumicolana; assembly: GCA_963691665.1. Lineage (NCBI taxonomy): Eukaryota > Metazoa > Arthropoda > Insecta > Lepidoptera > Tortricidae > Clepsis > Clepsis dumicolana. Next base: position 889,203 of record OY829505.1, on the reverse strand, counting down.
GGCATTGAAAAATTCGTTAGGTACACCAACGTTAAGTATAGCTTAATTGGTGGAGCGTGGTACGGATTACCGAGGTTGCTGGTTCAAGTCCAGCTGCTTAACGAATTTTTCTTTGCATTGTCATTGTATGTTGAATTTCATTCTATGAATGTTTCATAAAAATAAAAAAACAAAAATAATCAATAAATCGATTATTTTCATTGATTCAGAAAATAGCTCCATCTCTTGCCACTAATGCGTAACTGTAGAAGTTCCGTAGTGGGTGAGCCGCTTGATTAAGCTACTCATAGATGGCGCTGAGGAGAGATCTTCCAAATAAAATATGACACAAGGCATTGAAAAATTCGTTAGGTACACCAACGTTAAGTATAGCTTAATTGGTGGAGCGTGGTACGGATTACCGAGGTTGCTGGTTCAAGTCCAGCTGCTTAACGAATTTTTCTTTGCATTGTCATTGTATGTTGAAATACTTACAACATTAGACATGGCTGTATGGGCTTAGATTCCTTAGCCTATCCCTAATGGGATGACACAGAACATAAGCTAAATATATCAGACATGGCTGTATGGACTTAGTTTCCTTGGCCTATCCCTTATGGGATGAAATTTTATAAAAAAAGGAAATGATTTACGTGCATTCAATCCATTCGTGCCAGCTGTGAGAGCATATGTAAAATCTTATAGATTGACTGGACTTATTAACAGTACGAAAGACGTAAAAAAAACTGATGACGAGGCGGTATGGTCTCTGACCTTAGTCTGTCCTAATGGAAAAATTAGAGAAAAAAAAAGTGAGTACTTACGTATCATCCCTGTAATCTGCGGCGCCTCCGAACGAGGTGTCGTTTCGCCACGACTTGTCGTCAATGTTGGGAATGCTGCAACAAAAGCCGCACAGTTAACAATCTAGAACATTGTTTTACACTTACACAACTTATTCATGTGTATTATGTTTGTATACGTAGAATAACTGGTAGCTGGCAGTGGTTTTGATGCTTTGAGAATGGGCTCGTAGAGGTCCGAAACGCGTTAGCGTTTAGTGATGGTGATAGTTGGGTCTGTGTGACACGTGTTGCTTCGTGTGGCAGTGGAGGCGGAGGCGTTGCATGAAAACATGCATTAGTCGCAGTGTGAGCAAAGGGTTAGTACCGAATCGTCTATGTAGCAAAACATCCAGCGACACGAATTGACCAAGAAGCAAAATGTCAGACGTCCAATTAGCATTCTGTCCAATTAGCATAACCTCCATAACGCAGAACATTAAAATAGCGATGAGCCTGTGTAGCATAATGCCCAAACTACATAATGTAAAAAAAGATGATACCAAAAATGGCTAATTATCAAATCTTATCGAAAGCAGTTACTCCAAGTAGCATAATGACTTAAAAGCAAAACGTCCAATATCCAATAGTCCAAATGAGAGGGTAAATAAAATGGCCAGCTATATTGGACAAGCCAAGTTTTATGGTACTCAATCTCTTTACATCGTGACAATACCTACGTGACATTCGTTTTGGACGTTATGCTATTTAGTTGTTCAGCTGAGCTGTGTGGTCGACATTAGGTAATCTGCGTGATAATATTTGACATTTTACATACTTAAAATTGTTGTTATCTAACCGAGTCGCTGGCTTGGACTATTTGCCAATTGGGTATTTTACGACTCACACATTTTTAGAAAAATTAACAATTTACATAATGGACAAAGTGCTTCATAGACCAACTGAAGTCGTGGACATTTTGTCACATAGACGATTCGGTACTAACCCCAAACAATGTCAAATCTAAGCTATGACTACGGCATTCTTATATATTGCTGTTTAATGAGAGCTATCGTGAGAAGAGTGAGGTCCATCTGTTTTGTCTTTCACTGGCGGAGAGTGACAGATAGACCCCATTCAACACTGGCGATTCTAGCGGATTTTTGACTCGCCATAGCTCTAATTGGATTATGTGAATACTTACTTATCGTCCTTGTAATCTGCGCCGCCTCCGAATGAGGCGTCAATGCTGCAACAAAAGACACACAGTTAACAATCCATAGTCTACTAGCTGTTACCCGCGACTTCGTCCGCGTAGATTTCGGTTATCGCTATCCCGCGGGAACGATACAATTTTCCCGAATAAAAAGTAGCCTATGTTATTTCCTCAATATTCAAACTATCTTCTTACTAAATTTCATCTAGATTGGTGTAGCGGTTTTCCCGTGAAGAGGTAAAAACAGAGAGACAGTAAGACAGGGAGACAGAGTTACTTTCGCATTTAAAATATTAGTTAGGAAGTTAGGATTCATCCTTACTTGTATTATCATGTGCATCAATCAACGTCGAATATTAACATACGTAGCTTCGACTATGATAGTCTTATTTTTTATATACGACGAGGAAGGCAAACGAGCAAGTGGGTCACCTGATGGTAAGTGATCACCACTGCCCATAGATACCCACAACCCAGGAGGGTTCGCAGATGCGTTGCCAACTTAGAGAGCTAAGATGATATGCCTCTTGTGCCCGTAATTACACCGGCTGTCTTACCGTGACTTATATCGTGAGTCAAATCATTTAATGAATAAATCACAAATAATTTAATTGCTTAATTAAACTTACAACAAGGTTTTAGACAGTGTAATAGTATCAGTGTTACTGGAGAGACTCAACATGCAAATATAAAATGGTAAAAATCAGCATTAAAAAAAAGTAACATAAGGGTAAATTAGACTATTCCAGAATGACAATGTGTAATACGATTAACAATTTGTTATAATACAACAACAGTAGTAAGCATTAAAATAATCAAAATGCCATTGCTTATGTCAAATCGTATCAATATTAAACTAAAAAGAACTTAACAGGTAAACGTGCATTTTCAGAAAACTGTGCATCCTTTACTTTTTTTGAATAAACTAACAAATTTTGGATCATTTCTGCTCATAATCACGAGGACTATCTATTTAAATAATAAAAAAGTGTCCCGGATGTTTCTGTCAGTTTTGTGACGTGTTTTTACGTACATTCTATATGGACCGTCACCAAACTGACAAATAAATTTTCAATGGAAAAATTTAGGACTTTTTCAGCGAAAAGGGTACACAGTTTTTTGAAAATGCCCAAACATGCAATTGTAAAAACGTAAATATAAAAAGTTGTAATACCCTACCTACAAAAGTCAAAAGTTGTTAAATTCTGATTCATCATAATTATGTCACATGTAGAATTCATAAACTCTAGAATCTCAAAGATCGCCAGCGTCAAGTCGAGTGCGGTCCATCTGTCAATTTCGACATTGGTCATCTGTCATTTTACAGGCCAGTAGCTTGTCTCTCGGTAGGGAATGACAGATAAACCTCACACGACAGCGATAGCGATAGCTATGCTAGCGGATCTTTGACTCGCGATAGCCCTAATTGGATTATGTGAACACTCACCTATCGTCCTTGTAATCTGCGGCGCCTCCGAACGAAGCGTCGTTTCGCCACGACTTGTCGTCAATGTTGGGAATGCTGCAACAAAAGCCGCACAGTTAACAATCTAGAACATTGTTTTTAGGGCGATGGAGTGCTATGCTCGGGGTTTCTCTGCGGGACAGAATCAGATATGACGATATCCGCAGTAGAACTAAAGTTACCGACATAGCCCAAAGAATTGCGAAACTTAAGTGGCAGTGGGCGGGGCACATTGCTCGCAGAACTGATGGCCGATGGGGTCAGAAGGTTCTCAAATTGCGTTCACGGACCGGGAGACGAGCTGTTGGTAGGCCTCCAAGAAGATGGAGCGACGACCAAGTAGGGATTGCGGGACCGCGGTGGATGCGGAAAGCACAAGACCGGTCTGAGTGGAGAGCCTTGGGGGAGGCCTATGTCCAGCAGTGGACGTCTTTGGAGTGAATGATGAACATTGTTTTACACTTGCACAACTCATTCATGTGCGTATATTGTTGAGGTGATAAGTGTTTGCACTGTGGACGTGTAGTCTGGAAGAGGTCACTTGTAGTCAGCAGCAGAAGTAGCAACCGAAGCTGTCACAATGATCTGAACAAGCCCTTGTGTCTATAATAATAATAGAGCCGTGATTAGATCATTATGAACCCGTCGGTTGCGTAGCTACTTTTGCTGATGACTGTACGGGATCGCGATCTAGCCAAAGAATATATACACTAACAAGAAAGGTCCTTATGTACCAATATAATGACATTAATATTCAGTATAACATTCTATAGCGACACGTAGATAGAACCGACGATAGTGTGACGCCTCTAATTTCTCTTAGAGCTTCATGTATTACTCACGAGATGGCGCCAGGGTGTTAACAAGCACAATTTTCGAAACAAGATGGCGCTACGCTAGCTAATACCTGTTGTGCATTTCTGGTTTATCCGCGAGCTGGACCAAATACGACGCCTGCTGGTGATTTCACAATCAGCTACAACGATAGCTTACCTATTATGTACAAGTGCGATTCCATAATAATAAGGGTTTCTCGTTCACTTGCTCAGTCACAACACCGGGGCAGTGGACCGTAAGTTCAATCTTAAAATAAGCCGAGTATACAACGTGTCTCCACCCTCTTGACATGGATGAATAGGACGTGTAGATTAGGGTATTTCTAACCTACGTACAAAGTCCCATTCCAAACTCCAAGAAAAATCCACGGAGAAATTATTGATTTACGATTTAACTGTGTACCCTTTTTGACAAAAAAGTCTTAATTTTTTTCATAGAAAATTTATTTATCAGTTTTGTGACGGTCCATATAGAATGTATGAAAAAACGCGTCACAGAAGTGACGAAAAAATGCGGGACACTTTTTTATTATTTTAATAGATAGTCCTCGTCATTGTGAGCAGAAATAATCCAAAATTTATTAGGTTATTCAGAAAAAGTAAAAGGTACACGGTTTTCTGAAAATGCCCTAATACGTCGGAACAGCCTGTATGTATATTTTTTCAAGTTCTCTAATCAAAAAATTTACCATATTAGAACATTCCTGAGAAGGAACTCTACTCGGGATCTCGTTCAATGTCCAGAGGGTAGCGACACGTTGTAGAAGTCGTCAACATACCTATTGTGCAGGTCTTGGGGATTCGGCAACGCCGCCAGATACGCCGCTTGCTTGCGGTGATGGTACATATGGACGCGCAGGCATGAGGGATTCCGCATACGCTTGTTGCAAATCTCGCACTGGAGGGTGCCCTCGCGCGTGTCGTGCTTGTCCCTAATGTGGACCTTCAGATTGTACCGGTTCGCGAAGAACCGGTGGCACGAGGGGCACTTGACGGCGGTCGTTTTGCAGTTCCAGCCTTAGGGGGGGAGGGAGGTTAAATAAAAAGAACAAAAAAAAAAACGAAAGTGCGCGTACGATCCGAGGTGCAAGGTGCAAAGTGGAACTTTTGAATCGAATTATATAATTGTACCTATCTGATTACTAGTAGTACTAAAATAAGTTTTTGAATAAACTCAACGATCCATATTGGTCGGAAATAGAAGCTATTAGTATTATTATTATTTCTCATTTAAGTGGGGTTCGATTAAAAAAAAAACAAAAAATTTTGGGTGGTGTAAAACCTCACCAGGGGGGGGGGTACCGTTCTAAAAAGATCACGTGATTAAAATACTACACCTAATGTATTGGATGTAAATACTGTCACTAAAGGTTAGTGTTGAGCAGGGGTCCTGTTCTTTCAGAGGTTAAGTGTCAAATGGGTTTTCATTTTGTACCGACAGGTGAAACTAGCGCTCCAGACTGCGAGCGAGACGGCATCAGAGGACAACACTGCTGCAATACGCAAAAAGTCGGCATACACACTTGCACACCGGATAATTGATAAGATAATAAATTTTAAACATAACTGAATAGTGCCGAAATCATACATTAACAAAATGAACATTTTATAGCGCTGCAGTTATTGTACATTAAGGCACTACTTGGGATTTCCATGCTCGTTTTAGATTGTAAATATCTAGTTAAATATTCAAAATAAAGGTTTAATAAATTCCTTGTAGTGATTCACCGAATCGCATTTTACCTCGAATTAACATAACTTCAATAGAATCTTTTACTTGGAGAAATTTTTCGCGTAACATTTTACATTAGCATAATTAATTTGTAGCATTTCATTTTTTCGTGTAGAATTTTACACCGAATTGTCTTTCCCGAAAATCGAAAATTTGTACCAAATCGACAATGTAGCAAAATGTAGCACTATGTCCATTCAAATAGTCCATAAAGCGGCAGGGTTAAATTACATCAAGTATGTAAAATGTCAATTATTTAAAAGGTCCAAACGCAAATTACGTAATGTCGACCTTGAATCTGAACACATAAATAACATTACACAATTTACTATTTACGGTATCATCTTTTTTGACATTATGCAATTTGGACATTATGCTACACGGGCCAATTGCTATTTCGATATTCTGCGTTATGGAAGTTACGTTAATTGGGCTAAATGCTAATTGGACGCCTGACATTTTGCTTCTTGGCCAATTTGCGTCGCTGGACATTTTGCTACATAGGCAAAATTTTCAAAAAAGTTTTTTTTTTTTTTGGAATTACGTAGTGATACAATATTTAAACTTACCCGATTCCTTTGCAGATTTGGGCATGGCCAAGACACTGTGATAGAGATCGCTGTCGAAATCTATTAGCGGTTCACTGCGTGACCAAAAAAACAAGAAAAAAAAATTAAACCAAACAGTGCTTAACTAAAATACATACACAGCTTAAGGCAGGTGATTTACTAGCCAAAATTAAAGGTGATTATCATACAGTTAGCCATAAGAAGCTTGTACTCAAAAGTAAACGGGAAACCAAAGGGGATATTGAAAATGAATGAACGGGAGGAGTTTCTATCGCTAAAATTAAATCCGGTATTTAAATCCGGTATATAAAACGTCAATTAACTTTCAGTGCGCATTCGGGAAATAATGTTTCGATAGTGTATTTTAAACGCATGTTTCGAATCGGACCGCATACTAAAATTATCACTCAATACATTCTACATAGTCATATTCTCAGAGCTAGCGAGAATAGATCGAACACACAATAAAAAATAAAACGTGAAAGTGTCATTTAGTTCCGTAATTTTTTTAAATGAAATTCCTTACTTCAGATATAAGCAAAGGAAACGAAGTCTATGCAGTAATTTCTGTTGTTACATTATCTGAGCCCTGTCACAGTCAGATGTGCCAGTCTATCCTAGTCACGTCCTGTCATGCCTTCCGTAAAGCGTTATGTACTTTACGGTGAGCTACGGCGAGCACCGGCGTGTACTTGGGGGTAACAGAGGGAATACGCGTTTCAACTTGAATTCTTGGTTTGCTGGCCACTGTCACGTTAGTTCCTTGTATAATTTATCCACCAAACAACATTTAGCATAGAAACTAAAATTAAATTATTCGACACAACGCCAGGAGATCGAATACCTCGTTTTTTGTCAGCATTAGAAAGAAGGTGAACATTTCTTGACATGTATTTTTATTGAAAAACGCTTATTCAAAATTAAAAATAAATAACTGTTACGTATAAAACCATAACAATATAATATATTGTTATTTAATTGATACTTGCAATTACTTATTTTGTAAAAGTAGTTTACAATCAAAATACTGGTCATTAATATTCGACATATGCAGAAAAAAAAAGAAGTACAGTTTCGTACAGTTTCAATCAATTCTCTTCAGCTCTGGTGAACTGACCTACACTCTGCTAACAAACAGACACTAACGGCCAATCAAAAGTTAACTGACGTATCCGAGTGCGGCGTGCAAACGTCACTGCTTACCCGTCGGACGCACATTCGTTGTTATCAGGCGGGGGTGCCTCGATGGTGGGCCGGGGTTTCTTCTTTCCAGCAGCAACGCTATTTTTCATTGGTGTGTTCTTAAGAAGCCTGCAAATTTGTGTACGGGCCCGCATTAGAAACTTGGTGATTGGGGACAGACTCGCCTAAGGGGCCCCACTAAGGAGGGACTCAAATCACTGAGAGTATTATCAATCACACTAGCGATTTGCGAGCGAGTGCTTCATACTAAAATCGCTCGCGACGAACACGTTGCGTGATCGCCTCAATACAAAACTCGCTAGTAAATCGCCAGTGTGACCGTAGGACCATAATAATTCGGCGGCGTCTTCCTTGATCATTCCACTATGGAGGGAACTCATACCAGTGATTGGGGATTCATTCCACTAAGAGGGCCTTTCTCCCCACTAAAGGGGGAACTCAAATCACTGATGTGGGACAGTAGGACCATAGTAATTGTTGTCTTATCGTTAGAGGGGGCTCCGGCAGGCGTCATATTTGGTCGTCCCAACATAAAGAGAACTCATCAAATTGATTGGGGACTCATTCCACTAAGGGGGCCTTTCGTCCTACTAAAGGAGGAACTCAAATTACTGATGTGGGACCGTAGGACCATAGTAATTGTTGTCTTATCGTTTGAGAGGGCTCCGGGCGGCAGCTTGCTTGATCATCCTACTATGTCCCACTATAGAGGGAACTCATCAAAGTGATCACTCACTCCACTCAGGGGATACTCGCCCCAATAAGAGGGCCTCTCGCCCCACTAAGAGGGCCTCTCGCCCCACTAAGGGGGCTTCTCGCCCCACTAAGGGGGCCTCTCGCCCCATTAAAGGGGAACTCAAATTACTGCCGTGGGACCGTAGGACGGTCTTACCGTTTGAGGGGGCTCCGGCCGGCCTCCTCCTTGACAGGGTTCTCGGGCGGCGCCTCGGTAGCGATGGTGTCTTCGCCGCCGGGCACCCACTCGGCGGCATCGCTCGGCGGCTCCACCGGCGGCTTCTGATCTTCAACCACTGGTGGAGGGGACTCGCTCCGCTGCGGAGAGAAGGGATTGTTAAAAAAACACCTCAGCGAACTACATCTGGCTGGATTCTGAATATGATAATACGACAATCGATACCGAAACAGAAATAGCGCAAGTTTTATTTTTCGATACGACCGGGTTTGATGCTCGTACCGAGTAAGTACAAGTTATTTTTTTTATCTACGTATGCAATTTTTCTTGTCACAAAAATCGGTGATAGTCAATTAATAGAAACTAAAGACAATATTGAAGACACAACAATAAATACTATATTTAGTTTGGGATGCGTTCAACGGCACACTAACAGGAAAGTAATTTTTTTAATACAATCCACCCCATTAGGGGTAGACAAAGGGCACTAAGTCCATACAGCCTGTTAGTTAAAACTGGGTAAACACGAGAGGCGCCGTCACAAAAACTTCATGTCGAACACCGCGTTATATCACAGTCGTTTTCAATTAAGCGGATAAAACCAACAAACGTAGAGTTTAATAAAAACGTACGCACACCCCTTTGACGACAAAACCGCCGCACAATATGAAAACTTCAAACCAAATTAATATAAACTCCAACTCCATTACAGGTCCGTGGCAGCGTTGCGAAATTGAAAAGCGCACAGCGATATTGCACTTTATTTATTTTGTCTACACACATATCAAAATGTCCTCCCTCTGTATAGTCGTCCCACAAAAACTCTGCAACGAACTGACAACAGTAGAAATCTAAAGTTTGTTTATGGCAACACTGATTTATAGTCAAACAACACGTTTTGAACTTTTGATTAGATTAAACGACGACGATTAACGACTTGACGAGACTTTTGACGATTTCAATATAAATTAACTTAACTTGACATTGTACTGTACAATTTATGATGTAATTATATATTGAAGAAAATAAATAATCTAATCTAAACATTAAACAGGTAATTGTTCATTCACCAGCTACTATTGAAATACCTCTCATATTTCGTTTTCCATTTTTTTTTTATCGTACAACGGCAAAACCTACTTAACACTGGCAAAATTGTACCTACTCCAATGGACAGAGCCATATTTAAAAAACAACAACAACTTTTGATTGCTACTATCATTATTATTTTTAATTAAAGAAATGTCTGAGTGACATGCAAAAAATATTACTACAGCGTGATTTTTCTGGGTTGCCAATTAATACCTTATGCAGAGTAATCGTGGGACGATTATAACGCGTTCAGAAACCGTTTAATCTTCAAAAACAATTACAATTTAAAACTGCTTCTGTCTTATCGGTATGTTTGTCAATGACTAAAAAAAAACAGTCAAATTCGTGACAGGTTTATTATGCCTTCGGCTTCTGAACCCATCTTAGAGTAAGTACTTATACATATAATATTGTGTGTGGATAAAATGCAACTCAACATTATCTAATCTCATATAGTAAAATTCGAATTATAAACTTCAAAACGAGTTTATATTGACATAATTTATAAAACACATTATAATTATTCCCCGCGGCTTAGCCCCCGTGAAATATATCAAAATGGGCTAGTTCCCTATCCCGTAGGAATTCCGAAAAATCCCTTCTTAGTGGCACATCTAGGTTGCTCAAGGTATATGTTTGCCAAATTTCAAGTCTCTAGGTCCAGTGGTTTACGCTGTGCGTTGTCTGCCAGTCAGTCAGTCACGGTACTGTTTTATAGGTGTAAGATTAAGTAGGTAACTATTTTTTCCATTGTGATACAAAGAAATCCAAGAAGTTAAGGCGCTTCCCTGAGAGGATGACCTTGAACGCTTCGCGCCTTCCTCACCCCACCTCACTTCTACTAAACAACTTCGTTTTAGTGACGACATCTATTAATAATCGGTCTAACTCCATTTTACACAGTGTTATCACAAATAACGCGTCTTTTGAAAAAAAAAAATATTTTTTTCAAAATTAGTACCGATTACGTAAATTACTTAAATTTTTTAAATATTCTAAACAAAGGCCTGGTGCCCAGCAGTGGGACGAAAATATGCCGATTATGATGATAGTGATGATGATGATGATGATTATAAAAAGGTATTAATAATAATGTTAAACATAGAAATCCTAGCCTATTAAATTCTCTATACATTGGTGTATGCCACAAGTCAAAGTAAATTATGCTTATGATGTAGTAACAGAATATTAATTGCAACTTGACTTACTTGTGATACAGATATCATAAGTATTAAATAGGAAAAAAATAATATGAAACATAGAAAAACAAGTTAAGATGTTATAGATACTTAATGTATTTATATATTTTGTTTTTATCGTTTCAATAATTTACAGAATGGCTCTAAAAAGCAGCCATTTCAGCGTCTGGGTCAGGGAAGCGCCTTAAATCACCAACGAGATTCCATCAATTATTTATTTCTAACTAGCTGTTATCGCTATCCCGGTGGAACTGTAAAATTTTCCCGAATAAAAAGTAGCCTATGTTATTCCTCAATATTCAAACTACCTTCTCACCAAACTTCATATAAATTGGTGCAGCGAAACAGACAGAGAATCAGAGAGACAGAGTTACTTTCGCATTTATAATATTAGATAGGATAGAACGCAAATGAGTTTCAACTGCTTAGTAGGAGTGTGGCAGGTTTCCTCATGCCCGTGATAAATTACAAATGTACCTAATTTCGCACATAAATTCCCAAAAATTGAAAAGGTGCGAACCGGGGCTCAAACCCACACTCACGGACTAACCACCCTCTGGACACCAAATGTCAGGGCGAACATTTTCGAAACGCATATGCTCATTTGCATCTATAAATCTCTCTAGCCTCGAATCGCGGCTCACTTTCGACCAGATGACAAGCGAGATGACAAGCTATGAACCTATCACGACGCATTCCCCCGGCCCGCTCGCCGCGGCTTTTTTCGTAATGACTTTCCAAGTACATTACAGAAAATGCGGTGTCCAGAGGGTGATCGGTCCGTGGTTTGCGCAGATATTTATTCGAAATAAAATTCCAACTGAATAAATTTGATTCTAGAATGAAATAGGACGTATTCTGAGACCTGCCGGACGGCGGGACTCGCCTTCAAGATTAATTCCGTTTGGCTACCCAACAAGTAAAATAAAATTCAGTTACATTTGTGCAAAGAATATCTATTAGTACATATTGGTACGGAATGTTGGCAACGTCGGCAGGATTAATACATATAGGTCGCACTTAAAGTTTACGGAACTGGCCACATACAAATTTTTAATACGCCCCACGTATGTATCGTACATGCTAGTTGTACAGCTTTCTAGTTAAGGATATGTGCTGGACAGACATGGCGAGATAGGGTTCCATGTAGGCAAAGATAACCAAATAATCAGGTCAGTACTACGAATAATAATATCTATGGAAGCGTAACTAAGCCCAAAAAATGACTCCACGACATACGTACCACGAAAGGCGTGACATTCGTGACGTGCGGGCTTTTGTCACGGGAGTGTCGTTCGATTGTGAATTTTACGTTTTGCGCAATTTATTGTTATGCAAATATGCCATCGTGTGTCGTGAGGTGGTAGAAACCATTTTTAATTATATGAAAAACACTAGAATTACCTTTCTTATGTAAGTAAATAATTATATATTTTAAAAACCCATACTTGATATTCACGCCGTCCTTGCTAAGCAGGATAGCTAGATGATTCGACAGAACGTTATTTGTCGAGTCGAGAAAGGCCGACGCATTCGTTTTGGAAATTTCAGAATTTTTAGAATTTTCAATAAAAATAGAGTTGATTTTTTAGATATTTTTTTATTAGAAGCTCACAAAAACAAAAAAATAATAATCTTCTTAATTAAATGTGGGTAGGTATTCACAAAAATCAACTCAAATAAAATCAACATTCAGTAATTTATTAAACCTTCATCTGCTACTTACCGTATTTAATATGCGAAAATACCTTTTCCAGTGAGTTATTTTCTATGATTACTGTTTTATAAAGCGACTGTTTTTCCACAAAATTACGCAATAATTCGCAAATTGCGATAAAATTTCGGGACTTTTAAATTTTCCATGTGGCAACTCTAGCCACAGGATCGAAGCCGACGGTGATAGCTTGTCTGGATGAAAATAGGGCGTCTGAGGGGGTCTAATTAAGTTAGGAAGGGTGATTAAGGAGTTAAAATGTCTATCGATTTGAGCTTGTTTAGACTAGAGCACAAATTACTAGAAAGTGATCAAACCCTCTAACTTCTGTAGGTCTAGAACACACAGTGCGACTTCTATCTCGCGCGAGAACAACTGCCCGTCCATTTCTGTCACTCAGAATGCAACGGGACGGGTAATATAATCTCGCGCGACAAACAAAGTCGCGGCAAGTCGTGCTAGCCCTATTGTAGAGTTTTGTTAAAACAAATTACTAGATAATTACTGGCTTAATTATAGGTATGATGAAGTACATGAAAAAATAATGGGCCGGTGTTTTGTTATTTCGGCTCAAACTTACATTTTACAAAAAAAAACACCCTTCAAACTAACTAGCAATTTGATTTAACAAAACTCTACAGAAGTTAGAGGGTTTGGTAATTTTTTAGTACTTTGGAGGACAATTTCTCCGAATAGTTGGAGTTTGGGCAGCTAAAAAAAATACGTGTCCGTTATTTTAGGCTACTGTCTAACATTATAAAAATCCGGAGCCGGGCAGTTGGGTAACTGTCTTTGTAGGTAGGTACATTTTTAGGGTTCCGTACCTCAAAAGGAAAAAACGGACCCTTATCAAAATCATCAAGATCAAGACCATTTTTCTCTGGAACGCGTGGAGATAGCATGCTGAAATTAATATCAAATACCAAGCCTGCGGTCCCTTGAAGCTGTGAAAAAATCAACCTTTTAAGTCAACGCAATCAAAAGATACAGTCATTAAAAAGGCTATTTCCATACAAATTGCCGAAATCCAAAAACCTAAAGGGTACCTACTTCCAGTTGTTCTAGAAACTTGAATTTGGTATGAAGGTAGCTCTTATAGCACAACCACTCAGAAAAGTCTCAAAATCTTAAATTTTTATGTCGTCTGTAGATTTCGCAGACCAATATAAGTTGACCCCACACTGCGTAAATTTTGCTTAGGAGCAGGGCTCTGCTGACATTGGACTTCTTAAAACACTGGGGAAAAGCGTTAAAATCTTTCTACGGAACCCTCGTGCGCGACTCCGACTCGCACTTGGCCGGTTTTTTTTAATGCATGATTCCTTTTTTTTGTATTGAAAAATTTTATTACTCAAATACAACGTAAAATTGACGTTTTAAATTAAAATACAAATATTTCATTTAGCAATTTTTGCGTCTGTTTTTCTTAGTACATTCGTTGCGCTAACATAAGTACCTATCCACTTCTACGTACAGTTAGCATTGAAAAGTTCAATGCAGCCAAAACACAGGCGTGTCTGTTCACAGCAAAGCGGAGTCCGTTCGCCTTGGCTCCTAATTTTCGGGATGTTCCCTTAACTCCTACAGACCACCTTGAGCTCCTTGGATTGAACCTGCAATCCAATCTGAACTTCGGCGCGGCTATTGAGTCCAGAGCGAAAACTGCTGCTAAAAAACTTGGTGTCCTATATAAGGTGAGGCGGTATTTCACGCCAGAGCAGCTTCATACTCTATACAAAGCACAGGTTCGATCGTGTATGGAATACTGCTGCCACCTCTGGGATGGGTCGGCCAAGTATCAGTGCCCTAAGCACGACTTGTCGAATCCTGCGTTACGTTACGGTTATCGTATCGAGATCGAGAAATCTCATACTAAATTTTAGTTCCAAATACGCTCACGGGCGGGCGCTGTTCCAAACGTCATACAAACTCGTTATAGTTTACTATTCGATTTTACGTGACTCAGGATTCGACAAGTCGTGCTTAGGGCACAGTTGGCCGCGTTGGACTCGGTAGAGCGTCGAGCCCGTAGGCTCATTGGTGATGCCTCGATGGTCAAGAACAGGTTGCCAAGCCTCGAACACCGACGAAGAGTTGCATGTCTGTCTGTTTTTTATCGGATACATTTTGGTGAGTGTGCGCAGGAATTAGTAATGCGAACTGCTAAGGAATGGAATTCGCTCGCACCGTCTGCATTTCCTGACGGACACAATCTAGGGCTCTTCAAGGCTAGAGTGAATAGGCTGTTCCTGAACCAGTGAATTACACCTTAGGCCTCATCTGCACCTTCCATCAAGTGAGATAGGGGTCAATCACTGGTCAGTTTACAGTAAAAAAAAAAGTGGTTGGATGGGTGGTGTGTTAGGGGACCGACCCTATTGCATAAGAATAAATAATTACATATAATAAATAATAATAACTATGTTATTATTTATTCTTACGCCTATTGTTTGTCTTAATTTCACAACCGCATTTTTCGTCAAAATCAGGCATTTTTACTTCAGAAGTCAGACATTCAATTTATATAGATTATGCGTCGCACAAGCAACAAGTCATAGCTTAACTTCCACTGCAACACAAAGCGTTGCAAATATAGGTCCCCGACCCCGAGCCTGGCTGGTTTCCCAAGAAACTACCAGAGCCTAACTATTCCTAAAGACCCAGCTAGATCGATTTTTCACCTACAAATAGCACTTCGAAACCGTTAAGCCATTCATAATTAAAAATTTTCCATTCAGTAAGTCGGCGGTTAAATACCCATTAACAAGTAATTTTTTTGAGCCTTTCGCAAAAATCAAGATAGGTAAGAATGCAACGCAAGAAACTTGACAAACTTTTTTTTAAAGTGCCTACAACAGCTCTTACAAGTGTAATCAATATAATCATAATCACAAATATTTTTTCGCGAGACAGCAATAATATATTTTTCATCACACTTGCTCGTAAAGCGTTGCATTGTACGCAGGCATACTGTAGGACAACGGCTTGAATTATTCCTACGGGAGTAATAGGTAAATTGTAATTTTCCCAAGGGAGTAATGAGTTTCGTTTTAAAAATATCGTAGATAAGTAGGTGTCATTCCACACTAAGGAGGTTTTAAATCAAACATGGTTTTTTACGTTTTCTACAAATAAGTATTACTTAATTTAAACGTTATTATTGTGTTTTAAAACTATTTGAGTTTACTTTGCAATTATTTCAGTGAATTTTATTTTGAAAACGATAAAAACTGGCTGTATGGATGGGCTTTCGTCTTTCCAATTTCTAAACGCGTTTTTTATTTTTATCTGTGGAAGTACTGGAAGTCTGAAGTCTCCATTGAAAAAAGTTGACAATCTCAAAACTATTATTTGTTGCCGACTGCTGAGTTTATATTTATAATCGTCTATACTTAATCTAATATTTACGGAGGTACTGCCTGTACTTAGTAAAATATGTCTTCTGTATGTGAAGACCAAACTTTTAATAAATAGATTTTTTGCCTTTTGTTGTATGTATTTATTTCCTCGCAAATGTGATGAAAAACATTGTGTGTATCACGGGCAGTAAGGGTATTACAAACTCAAGTCATTAAAAGCCCTCCGCCTTTGGCGTCGGCCTTCTAATAGACTTTCGTTAGTAATACCCTTCTTACCGCCCTTCATGCACAATGTACTATTATAAAGTAATTAACAAAAGTAACATTAGGTATTCAATTTAAATAAAAAACACTATTTTTCTATTAGTTAACTACCTGAAATACCGACCTATTTTTATTTTAGTAACTACACTAACAATTTGTAGGCTTAACATAATCATAATTAGCAAACAAAAGATCACTGCAAGATGGATGAGGATGACCTAATTCTAATACGCTTACCTGCCTTCGCAGATAACCATGTTCCGGGGGCAGCATAGCAACTGATTTTACTTTAAAAAAATTACTTTCAAAATTACGACTGGCCACAAGAAAACTCTACACAAAGAAAAAAAAACAACTCGATCGCACCCTGAAAAGCGCGCGCTAAAAATTTGACAGTTGAAAAAAGATGGCGGATCTGCCGAGTGCTTACTCGTGCAACGCCGAAGTTAATATGGCGGTCGGACCCGGGCGAAGGCTTCGAGATAGCACCCCCTCCCGCCCTGCGGTTGTAGGGGTAAAGTGCAAACAGTGCAATTAATCCACAGGTGCACTAGTGTGCCTCGCTTGCTGGCGTCAAAGGTTGAAGATTTATACCTACTGGACGTATAGATTTGTCTTGAAATGATAGAACATACGTATATTACCAAAAGTTCGGAATGGTATTGTAGTTGTAGCGATGTACCGTTAGAACCCAAGCTCTATGTTTAACATTCATTGCTATTTCTCATATTGATTTGATGCCTCTGTAAGACATCTAGCCATCTTAAGACGAATTAGGGAAAGCTTGGAATTGCATTTGAAGTGGTTGTACGGTTCGCATGAAAAGGAGAATCAGCCGTTAAAATATACGCACAACGTAAATAATATTTTAATTTTGACACTGACATTATTTTGGAATTTTCTTCTTCAATATAATTATTACAAGCCTCTTTATGTACTGATAGTACGGGGAAAGGGAAATTTCAAATATAGAATGCCTATAAACACATAATACCACTGAATATGCAATTCCACGGTCTCGGTAATTCATCTATACGTCAGAGGGTCGAGCAAGACTTTACGAATCCTGTGTAACGTTACGGTTAACGTATAGAGATCGAGACACTTCATACTAAATTCTAGTTCCAAATACGCTCACGGGCGAGCGCTGTTCCAAACGTCATACAAACTCGACAACGTTTACTATTCGATTTTACGTGACGCAGGTTTCGAATATTCGTACTCAGGCCGTTGGGGGAGACACCGCCGGTTGCTGTGCCTTTTAAATCAGTGCCCTAAGCACGACTTGTCGAATCCTGCGTTACGTTACGGTTATCGTATCGAGATCGAGAAATCTCATACAAAATTTTAGTTCCAAATACGCTCACGGGCGGGCGCTGTTCCAAACGTCATACAAACTCGTTCGATTCGAGTTTACGTGACGCAGGATTCGACAAGTCGTGCTTAGGGCACTGGACCTAACTCGATAACGGAAGCAATTTTAGCGCCGGAGGTTGCGACAAAATCGCGTTAAAGGGCTAACCGATTCCTGCGCAAGATTTTATATAAAAAAATCTGCCAAGTGCGAGTCGGACTCGCGCACGAGGGTTCCGTAGAAAAATTTTAACGCTTTTCCCCAGTGCTTTAAGAAGTCCAATGTTAGCAGAGCCCTGCTCCTAAGCAAAATGTACACAGTGTGGGGTCAACTTATATTGGTCTGCGAAATCTACAGACAGACATAAAAATTTAAGATTTTGGGACTTTTTGGAGTGGTTGTGCTATAAGAGCTACCTTCATACCAAATTTCAAATTTCTAGGACAACTGGAAGTACCCTTTAGGTTTTCTCAGTACGGCGATTTGTATGGAAACCTCTTTTTTAATGACTGTATCTTTTGATCGCGTTAACTTAGCTTGAGTATTTGATATTAATTTCAGCATGCTACCTCCACGCGTTCCAGAGAAAAAGGGTCTTGACAGACAGACAGACAGACATACGGACAACAAAGTGATCCTATAAGGGTTCCGTTTTTTCCTTTTGAGGTACGGAACCCTAAAAACACGATAAATGGATAAAATACTGAGTGTCGTCATTGAATTACAGAGCCGACCGACAGTTTTAATAATTCCGAAAACGCGGGCAGGGAAAACCTACACAAGCTGATGCAGATTCTGGTTTCGGTCATGTTAAAAAAATTCGTTAAAAAATATTAACGAGCTGTTCCCGAGCTTAATTGAAAAAAAAAAATGTGTACAATAATACCATGTTACGAATTATGTTGTCTTAATTGGAAACATCGAGTGATCGATTTATTGAAAACATTATTATTTTTTACACTTAAATATTAATATCTTTGGCATCAGAAGAGTTTTGCCCCCTGACCTGAACACACCAATATCCTAACTATCCTAATCCTAACTAATATTATAAATGCGAAAGTAACTCTGTCTCTCTGTCTTTCTGTCTTTCTGTCTCTCTGTCTGTCTGTTTGTTACCTCTTCACGGGAACACCGCTGCACCAATGTAGATGAAATTTAATATTATAAATGCGAAAGTAACTCTGTCTCTCTGTCTTTCTGTCTCTCTGTCTGTCTGTTTGTTACCTCTTCACGGAAAAACCGCTGCACCAATCTAGATGAAATTTGGTAAGAAGATAGTTTGAATATTGAGGAATAACATAGGCTACTTTTTATCCGGGAAAATTATAATTATAGTTCCCGCGGGATAGCGATAACCGAAATTTACGCTGACGAAGTTGCGAGCAACAGCTAGTATTTACATAAATGTAACATTACTTATTGCATGAAATGCGTGACAATAAAATAGAAAGAACAATATTACAAATACTACCAACGAATGGATGAAATTCCTTTTTAGGGTTCCGTTTTTTCCTTTTGAGGTACGCTTAGGAGCAGGGCTCTGCTAACACTGGACAACTTATAACACTGGGGAAAAGCGTTAAAATCTTTGTACGGAGCCCTCCCGTGCGCGAGTCCGACACGCACTAGTCCGGTTTTTAACCCCCGACGAAACAGAGGGGTGTTATAAGTTTGACATGTGTATTTGTGTATCTGTATATCTGACTGTGGAATCATAGCTCCCAAACGGGTGAACCGATTTCGATGCCGTTTTTTTCAATCGAAAGCTAATTTAACCAAGACGGTTCTTAGCTAAGTCTCATTAAAATCGTTCACCCGTTTTTGAAATATTGAACTTTGAAATGACAATGTCGGAGGTTTTTCAACTTTTGTTGGTTATTATACGTAATACCATTGGTCTAATCATAGGCCAGTAGCTTGTCTCTCATTGGTGGAGAATGACAGATAGACCTCACTCTACTAACGATCCTAGCGTAGTTTTGACTCGCGACACTAATTCCTTCGAGGCAAACAACGCTACGCCCTTTCAACACGAACGCCCCTTCCCTTATTCCTTTATACACAAATCCGTACGTTTTCAAAGGGCGAGAGAATCCATCGCATGCTTTACACGGCGCGGCAGGAAAGCGACCAAAAAGACAAGTGTTAAGCAAGCGGCGCAATGAAAGCAGGGCTTTAAAACGTTACCAAATTCACATGATAAACAACGTTACGTAACGGTAAAATCAGTACCGGTATTAAATAATAACGTTATAGCTTAACATTATAGTAACTTTAACCATTAACGTTATTTTTATCGGTAATTTTACTTTATCATGAATATCATGATACTCGGGACTTAATCGCGTAAAAAATATATATTTAAATTTAAATACCTCGACGTTTCGGACGTGATGTTGCGTCCACGGTCTCGAAGGGACACGCGAGGGGTTTTTACGAGATTAAGTCCTTAGTATCATGACAATAATGTGAAAAACGCGAAAGTATAAATCAATACATGGTAATTTTACTTGACAGTGTAGGGCTTGGTAACGTTACCCAATTCACATTATTATAACGTTAAAAAAGTAACACTGTTTTAATCGGTAATGTATGCTGCGTTGCCACAAAGCGTAGCCGCGCGCGGCGCGGCGTCACTTCCCTAGTCACTACTAGTAGTACTAAGACAGGACTTCACACGACGACGAAATTTGAGCGCTTTTGATTTTTTCGCTCAATTAATACAATAACAATGTTCTAATAATTACTTTTTACACTTGTTTCTAAAATGCGGTTTTTTTTCTCTCTTAATCTTTTAATGACAGAGTGAGGTTTCTTTGTGTAATCTGTGGTTACGTATTGTAAGAGCTAATGTAACTTGTTTTTGGAAAAAATGACTTTGTGCCAAGTTTCTTGCGGCGCATTCTTCTTGGCAATCATGGTCTTTCCGAAAGCGCTGGTAGACTCAAAAAAATGACGTGTAAAAGAGCATTCAGCTGCCTATTTGCTGAATAAATTTTTGATTTCATTTTGATTTGACAATTCCATTAACGTTACCTTAACTTATCGTTAACAGCTTACAACGTTACCTTTTTTTTACCGGTAAAAAAACAGAATAAGTAACGGTACATCGTCTAACGTTAATTACTTGTTTAACGTTAACAGAGATAACGTTACCAAATTTTTGGTATGAAAGGCTAACTCGCAGTAACGGTTAATAACGCTTCAGTAAAGTTCTCTGCTTTGTCCAACACACAAAGGCATGTACCGCTTTGATATACTGCATGCACACAAACACGTTTAAAGCTGTATAGGTTCATATTGCAACGCTAATTGAGATTTTAGCCATCGATGGGTGAATAGAAAGACCGGGGTCGACACCCCTAAAGGGGTATTTCAACGGGTCGGGGGGGGAAGGGGTATTTCAACGCCAATGCGTTTCACGTTACCAGTAAATTCAAACCCTTCGAGTTTCGTTGACATATTGATTACATAACCTAACCAACTTAAGAAAGTTGAAAAACCCCCGACATCGTTATTTCAAAGTTCAATATCTCAAAAACGGGTGAACCGATTTTAGTGAACCGTAGCTAAGAACCATCTCGATTAAACTAGCTTTCGATTAAAAAAAACCGCATCGAAATCGGCCCATCCGTTTGGGAGCTACCGATAAAAACCGACCCGGTTTTTTATCCTTGGAAAGTGCAAATTTCCCGTGGGACGCGGACGAAGTTGGTAGCAACAGCTAGTATTCCCAAATTATACCTATACGAAAGTAGCTACGTATTAGATTCCACTCTCGCATTTGACGGTCGTTTAATTGCAAGCTTTCATTTAACTTAGGCCTGTAGGTCAAGCACGACTTTACGAATGCTGCGTAACGTTATAGTTATCGTATCGAGATCGAGAAACCTCATACTAAATTTCAGTTCCAAATACGCTCACGGCCGGGCGCTGTTCCAAACGTCATACAAACTCGCTAACGTTTACTATTCGATTTTACGTGACGCAGGATAAATGTACATGTACATCGTACGATGACACACAGATACACAGGTCAAACTTATAACACACCTCTTTTTCGTCGGGGGTTAAAAATAATTGTTAGGATAAATTATTGGCAGAGCTTATTATACATTCATTTATTATAAGGAAAGTTTATAAACCCGCCAATCAGAGGTTTGCAATCACTACTAAGTTACTTTTATTTGGCTAAGTGAAGTTTCGACAGTCGTCTTAGTAATCGAAGAGCTGCAGCCTACGTGCCTATAGAATTTGAGGGTTGCCCTCGATTTCCCTGGGATCCCATCGTCAGATCCCGACTTGGTGACAATGGGAACAACTAGAAAGTATACCCATTCAAACAAAGAAATAATTTTTGAAATCGGTACAGCCGTCTTCGAGTAATCGGGGAACATACATAAAAAAAAACCGACGAATTGAGAACCTCCTCCTTTTTTTGAAGTCGGTTAAAAATTTGCCATTGGAACCCATTATCAGGTCATGACTTGACAATGGGACCACCTCAGGAGTATACTCTTTGGAATAAAAAAAGAATTTTGAAAATCGGTCTACAATTGACGGAGTAATCGATGTACATATAAAAAAAAATACACAAGTACCTACAATTGAACGTAGACCCTCCTCGTTTTCTAAAGTCTGTTAAAAAGCTTAACAAAGGCCGGACAAGCCAGACACCGTTTATTTTGGCCGGACACGCACTCGAAAAGCCAATGTCCGGCATTAACCGGACGCCTGGCAACGGCAACCCTAGCTGTACGCGTGTTCGTCCCCTCAAAAGGTGGCAGAAAAATCGTAGTGCATAGACAAGCCAAAGGCGCCTCCCGTCTGTCTGCTTTCTTAGAACATCTCTCAGTCTATCTGTTTAGTTAACAGAGAGTCGAGAGAGGCTTACGGCCCTACCACGGCAAGGCACAGCCAGCAACGCAGCGAGCGAGTTTCTAATACATCACGCGTGTTGACAACTCACCGCTGTTCAATGACCGTCGCAACCGAGCAATGAATATGGAAAGCGCTCGCTGAGTCGCCTAGCGGTAGTCTTAAACTAGAGCGCTTATTTAATAAATGACAAAATAGGAGAAATATTTTTTAATCTCAGTAAGCAGCTTAGTACATTATATTTTTTTATAAACTCACTGAAACATGAATACACAGAAAAAAACCAGAAAAATGCCAACCCCGGGAATCGAACCCGGATCCTCGACACTCCGGGTCGTGTGCTTTTCCCCAACACCACGGCTGGACATAGAGGAAAGGCTGAATTTTTACCATGTATTCAAATCTTAGCTTGTTTTTATCACTTTTTGCAGTGACTAGCGCCATCTATGCGATTACTTCGTAAACCGAAAAAATTGGGAGAAAAAATACAAAAAGATACTCCTACTGAGATCATGAGCTTAGTACATATTGTTGTCGGGGTTCGTAGCGAATTTATGAGAATTACCTCTCGAGGGTTTCACATATTAGCTAAGTTTCTGTTTAGTCAATGTTGGCCACGTTTGTTTTCAAAGCTCCACAGCGTGTATTGTTTCCATAAAACTCGCGCAAAAACTACTGATTCCGCCACTTTCACCTTACCCTTCGCCTTAAGCGAATTGACTCACGATATTCCGCAGCGGCAATTTATTGCGGGTGGTAGGACCATGTGCGAGATCCATCCGGATCGGTACCACCATCTTACTCGCTAATCCTGCCGCTAAGCAGCAGTGCTTGCACTGTTGTATCCCGGTGTGGAGAGTAAGACAGCCGGTGTAATTGCGGGCACAAGAGGCATTTCATCTTAGCTCTCTAGGTTGGTCGCATCTGCAAACCCCGCCGGGGTTGCGGGTGTCTATGGGCAGAGGTGATCACTTACCATCAGGTGCCTTCTGTCGTGATCAGTTATTTATGCAGCGCTGCCCTTAACATACATTATTGCTGGTAACTGTACCTATATGCACAATACATTTCTAAGAGCCAAGGATCATGGAAAGTAAACGAATTGACAAAGCCCATACTTTGAATCGTTCTTATTTACATTCAGCGCCATCTACCTTGCTTGAGTGACACATTCGTACCGCTGTTTTATTATTATTTGACCCGCTGGCTACGACCTTGGCGCCATCTAGAAATTGCCTGAATTTTAAGATAACTGCGGGGAACGATTCGAAGTATGGGCTTTGACACTCCGTATACTATCATCCTTGCTAAGAGCAAATGAAAATTATATTGTATCGAAGACGCGATCCAGACAATGTTTCTTAGTGTATAAACTTTGGTGAACATGACCATCCAATTAAACCTTTCAAGTCGGATGGACTAACATCCTAAGTAACAGCAGACTTGATCCTAAACAGGAAACTTCGCATTACATAAGCAACCTTTCAAGTATTCCTCAGCCAGTAGCGTCTTCGATTAAAATACCCTGTTAACACTTTTTCTATCCATTGAATAAACATCTGCCTGCATTCGTTGATTTTTTTTAGGGTTCTGCACCTTAAAAGGAAAAACTTAACAATTATAGGATCTGTTGCCCGTCTGTCTGTAAGTCAAGACCATTTTTCTCTTGAACGCGTGGAGGTAGCACGCTGAAATTAATAACAAATATTCAAGCCTACAGTCCTTTGAAACTGTGTAAAAATCAAACTTCCAAGTCAACGCAATCAAAAGATACAGTCATTAAAAAGGTTGTTTCTATACAAATTGCAGTGGAATCAAAACCTATACGGTACTTCCAGGGGTCCTAGAAACTTGAAATTTGGTTTGAAGGTAGCTCTTATAGCACAGCCATGCAGAAAAATCTCTAAATCTTAAATTTTTATGTCTGTCTGTATATGTCACAGACCAATATAACATGACCCCACACTGCGTACATTTTGCTTAGGAACAGGGCTCTGCTAACACTGGAGAACTAAAGTACTGGGGAAAAGCAGG
The DNA here is from genome assembly GCA_963691665.1 of Clepsis dumicolana. Classification (NCBI taxonomy): domain Eukaryota; kingdom Metazoa; phylum Arthropoda; class Insecta; order Lepidoptera; family Tortricidae; genus Clepsis; species Clepsis dumicolana. The sequence continues at coordinate 864,611 of OY829505.1, read as the reverse complement.
GAAATCTTTGTGCGGGAACCCTCGTGCGCGAGTCCGACTCGGTTTCTTGCAATCAGCATATCTTCTGTAGTTCTGGTGCTCTCAGAACTTTCTCCTTACTGTACTTCTAATTGCAAACTCTATGTTTGTCATTCAACTTTCCAGGCTATACGGTTGCGGGATTCCTACGTTTGAGCTTAGGGCGCACGAAATATTTGCCTGTGTATTTAGACTGTTTTTTTTAATACACAAACATACCGAGCTGACGTTTCGTATCGATAATTATTTTTAATTGACACCTGTTTTTTTTAATTGCATTGGTTTTGGAAGATGAAAACTGACTGTCGTAATGATGATCAGCTTATGGCTTTTGAACACAATATGTTATGTTAGGTTATGATACGTGCGTAGATAAACAGTATTGAAGTCGTGATTGTGAAATACAGTGTCCTGTGGAAAGCTGGTAGAGCCGGATTAATATGTTCACGTGAAACAGCAATGCGAGTTCGTTGCGAGTTTTCCAGAAATAAAAAATACACCCAGAGCGAGAGCGGACGAAACGGAATTAAAGCTTCGGGGAAAATGGGAAAAACCGCATTTCACGGAATTTCATCATGTCAGAAGCATGTAATAAAAAATCGAAGTGCGAGTTCGACAGATAGAGTTTAGAGTTGACAGAGTGAGTTTTTTTTGTATAATTTATCTGTGGTTACGTATTGTAAGAGCTAATGTAACTTGTTATTAGAAAAAATTACTTTATGCCAAGTTTCTTGCGGCGTATTCTTCTTGGCAGTCATGGTATTTCCGAAAGCGCTGGTAGACTCAAAAAAAAGAACGTAAGAGATCTGTGTATTTGGTAATTTTTGCTGTGTATTATTATTGTAGACCGATTTTCGAAAGTCTTTTTTATTCGAAAGGGTATACTCCTGAGGTGGTCCCATTGTCATCAAGTCATGATCCGATGTTGGGATCCCAGGGAAATCGAGTGCAACCCTCAAATTCTATAGGCACGTATTATGTGTTCCATATATTTTCTAAGGCTATTCAAATATTTGCGTCTGATAGTCATCATCTCATGTAGATGACTCCCTAACGGTTAGGAATTGGAAGTTAATTCTGAAAATGTTCAATCAACGTAAAATTGCAAAATGAAAATCTTTTAACAAAAACTGCTTGTGCGAGGTCCGTCCGGATCGCTACCACCATCTTACTTGTTAATCCTGCCGCTAAGCAGCAGTGCTTGCACTGTTGTGTTCCGATGTGGAGAGTAAGACAGCCGGTGTAATTACGGGCACAAGAGGCATTTCATCTTAGCCCTCTAGGTTGGCAACGCATCTGCAAACCCTCGCGGGTGTCTATGGGCAGTGGTGATCACTTACCATCAGGTGACCCACTTGCTCGCTTGCCTTCCTCGTTGTTAAAAAAAAAAAAAAAACAAAAAAAAAAAAAAACTAAAACCGCCTTCAAAAAAACTTTAGAAAAAAAACATAAAACAATAATCTAAAGCCATGAGTTTTATGGCCTAGCACCAGCAGAAATATGAAGTCGGTGCGGTGCGAGAGGAATACACTTTGAATGAAGCGGTTTTACTTTTTTGTTATTTATATTCTTTTCAAAATTTCCGGTCCTCTAGTTTCAGAGTTAAGAGCGCAACGGACACGCCCAGTATAGGGTTCCGTGCCCGTTACGAAAAAGTCTATTTGACAGAGCGTACGACAAGGTTTGAAAATTACACAGATTGTGTTTGTCGATTCGTTTTACGAAAGTTAAAAAAAAATCTAAGAATTTTCAATAATATTCACAATCCCGCAAGTTAGGAACGTCACGCATTGTTTCATTCCCCACCCACAACGGCACCTAGTAGGTGGAGCCATTTTCTGGGCCCAGTTACGCTTCCATAGACATTATTACTCGCAGGGGAAGACCTATGTCCAGGCCCCTATTTCGCCATCTTTACAATTGTCAGTTTTATATGAAAACAATCAATCACAAAAAAAAATTACAAATGAACAAACTAAAGGTGCGCGCAAGGCTTCGTCAATAGGATTAATGACAAAAATATGTAATAGAAATAACATTAAAAGTGGTGTCCACAACATGGTTCGTCAACAATTAATACTAACTGTAAATCCCCTCTCTGTATCGTGCCCGGCTCAAAGTTCCCCATTATACTGGCTGCATTGCCTCGCTGGACTGCAATGGAAACCTGTTGAACCAGCCACAATCCAGAGCGGGGATCGCAGCCCCTATCCCTGAGTCGGCGACCTAGCTCCCCAAATAAGTCCCCAAGTAGTTTTATATGACAATTCTATCTACATTTCTATGTCAACATAAGCGCGCTAAAACAAAAGCTCTTAAGTCAGCAGTTGACACCGAATTGTCATTGAAAACTGACAATTGTTAAGTTGGTGAAGTAGGGGCCAGGAGTGGACGTCTTCCAGCTGATATGATGATGACTCACCTCACGTCCGCCTGTCAGTCCCTTCACCTGCAGCAGTTCAGCTGTGTGCAGAAACCCGGACAACTCCTGCTGCCGTACATGGACCTCGCCCCGGTACATGAACTGGAGTAGCTGCCTCAGTTCCTGATGGGCTACATCCTTGAGGATCACGATCGGATGCTCGCACGGGTTCATCTGAGGACAACACCGAAGTGTCAACATTTTTACTATCGTCTTATTCGGAGAACAAACAGTTATAGACGGGTCAATCAAATTTTCTTTGCCACTCGTTGCCATGGAAATGTCCCTTGGGTAACACAACAAAAACATTATTATTTTCTAAGATGCCACTCTCCCGAAAGTCAGGATTTGCATGCTTAGGAGATGAAGCATGAAATAATAGGCATGTAACTGTTGAAATTAGAGATGCAACGGATATCCGGTTACTATCCGGTATCCGGACTGTAAGGCTACATTTTAATATCCGGCCGAATACCTGATAGTTGCGGAAGTATCCGGCCGAATACCGGATATAATAATATAAACAATTTAATAGATAAAGCTCGCCCGTGGATCACGGCAACACCGCGGTCTTGTGAGAGGACAGCCGGGCTCGCAGTGAAGCTGGCTCATGGATCACGGCAACACCGCGGTCATGTGAGAGGGCAGCCGGGCTCGCGGTGAAGCTCGCCCGTGGTTCACGGCAAAACCGCGGTCTTGTGAGAGGGCAGCCGGGCTCGCGGTGAAGCTCGCCCGTGGTTCACGGCAAAACCGCGGTCTTGTGAGAGGGCAGCCGGGCTCGCGGTGAAGCTCGCGCGGGGATCACGGCAACACCGCGGTCTTGTGAGAGGGCAGCCGGGCTCGCGGTGAAGCTCGCCCGTGGATCACGGCAACACCGCGGTGTTGTGAAAGTGCAGCCGGGCTCGCAGTGAAGCTGGCTCATGGATCTCGAGAGCAAGTTTAGTAACGAAATCAATATTAAATTGAAGCAGTACGCGGCGTGCAGTTACGAGCTTCTGGTTTGTTCTATATTCTGATACCTAGGTATACATAGGTGGTCTAGGGGCAACAACTTATAATAATGTTCGCAACATACGCCTAAAAAATCGCAATAGCAGCAAAAAAAAAATCGGACAAATTGAAAATCTCCTTTTTTGAGGTCGTATAAAAACGACCTTATCTAAATAATGTAAACTCAAAAAAAAAAACCTCAACCCAAAGTACACTATTCTCTTGAGCTCCTAGCACGCTAACGTTTATTCACAACATAAAGCATGCTACCTCCCACGCCTTCCAGAGAAAAAGTGTCTTGACTGACAGACAGACAGACAACAAAGCGATCCTATAAGGGTTCCGTTTTTCCTTTTGAGGTGCAGAACCCTAAAAAACTTAGGGCGCGATTTTCCCTCTACCAAAAATCTGCATAGTCTGTGCAAAACACACAGGGCCTGCTCGTTGTGTGAGTGTTTTCGACATTTGTACGTATGACAGATTTGTTTCAGTGTGTTTGTAGAAACGTAAAAAAATTAAACATGAGCGTAGACGTGTGCTGTCTCTGTGTTTCTCGTGCCCCTCAAAAAGTGACAGAAAACTTTTAGTGCACAGATAAGCCAAAGGCGCCTCCCCTCTGGCTGCTTTACGTAAAAAAAACTATAGATATTTGTCAATTGATAAAGCATGTGTGAATTATATTCAAAGTCCCTAATTAAGACCTAGATTTGTTTGAAAGTGTTTATTTCCAACTGCGAACTTTGTCAGCTGTCATGCCGCTGTGTCAGCATTTCTGCTAAGCACAAATTGCTGTTTCTATGTGGAATACTTAATCCACATTAATTGCACATTATCCTGTTTATATTATCAATTGACTGAGTGAGCGTGAGCACACAGTGTCTCTGTTTCAGCTTGGCAAAAAATCTTTTGTAGAGTCAAGGAAATTAATTCCTGACCCGCCATAGAACATTTTCATAGTAAACGTCATAACGATTTTCCTTGTCAAGCAATGCGATGTCACTATGACGTTTACTGTGAAAAGGTTTCTTGGTGGGTTAGGAATTAATTTCATCAACCAAATGTCTGGATGTCTACAGCTGTTCTCTACAGGTCGCATTTCTCACCCGATTTTCGTGAAATTTTGTGAGCAGGTATAATTGCATAATAAATTCTATGTGAGCCTGCCACAGAAAGTAGGTCTAAATTTAATGGAAATGATTTTGGCAATCATCAATCTATTAAAGTAAGTTTCATGAAAAAAAAACGCTAACATAATTTTATTATTTTAGGACCCAATAAATACATCTTAGGTGTCTACATGCGGATTCGGAGATTAAACGAACCGTCAAGACTTCAGCCACGAGTTGAGTAAGTCTAAATGTTCACCCATGTGAAGTTTGTTTTTGAAAAAATTAAATAAAAAAAATCATACCTAGTCCCGTGAAGCTGGGTGTAGCTTAAAATAGATGTGTAACTTAAAATAAATGCTTATGAAAATTTATTTAATGTAGACACTTATAAAAAGCCATCGAAATCGGCTCCCAGGACTATAACCATATCATGCCTTCAGACTGCATAATGCGCGCTCATTCCGATCTGAGAGACTCCTGGCAAACCCACCGGAACACATCTAGAATCCAGAAAGGTCGCCATTATTGTAATATCCAATCAACAATCCCCCGTAGACCGTGGTTCTTCCAAATTCAAATTCAAATTCAAATTCAAAATTTTATTCAGCAAATAGGCAGTTGAATGCTCTTTCCGTTTTCGTTCTGCCTATAAGTTGGTCACTTCTACTATTTGTCGACTTCGTCTGGGCCATGTTTGCACCCCTGTTCTTGGCAAAAATTAGGGTGCGGGATAATTCCTTGTGCGAATGCGGTCTTGACGAGGGTACCTCGGACCACATATTCTTCAATTGCTCCAAATCAAGATATGCACTATATGATGCTCTACCCAGGAATATTCCGCGCCCTATCAACTTTCAATCTCTTCTCACTTTAATGAACACTCCCCTTGCAAATGCTCTTATCAAATTCATACATTCTCATAATATAAAACTATAGCAACTTCTTAGCATATTTATATGTAATCTTAACCACTACCCCCTTCCCCTTTTTTTGCTTTCTATCACCTGCTTTAAAAAAAAAAAAAAACGCTCCAGAAAAATAACAACTTGTACAAACGCTTTTCGTTGTCTGTGCCGTCCATAACTGTTTATTTGTTTTAGGTCACTTGTCTGTTCCTTCCTAAAAATGAAGAATTCCTAAACCGAACAATCTTCTCACGTGCGTTATATCTAAACATTGACATTGGCAAAATACTGCTTACGGAAGTAAGGGTGAAAGTCATAAAAAAAAAATACTTAATGTAATATGAATCAATATTAAGGAATACAATAAAATGAGTAATAATAAGTATAATACTGTCAACCAGCAGAGGCAATGAATGTATGGAAGAATGATTTTAAAATTTACAGGTGTGTTCATTCAGACGGACTCAAACCCTGACTGAAGTCTTGATGGTTCATTAAAACGAACCCTGTATAGGGGTGAGGGCGCAAGTTAGGATTTTTTTTTATAATTTCAGTTTTACATACGTGTACATGTAATGTTGTTTCCAGATACTTGTTGTTAACTATAGTTGTCCCACAATAACTCTGCAACGAACTGACAACAGTAGTAATCTAAAGTTTGTTTATGGCAACACTGATTTATAGTCAAACAACACGTTTTGAACTTTTGATTAGATTAAACATTACACAGGTCATCGTTCATTCACCATCCACCATTGAAATACCTCTCATATTTCGTTTTCTGGTTTTTTTTTACAGTACAACGGCAAAACCTATTAAACACTGGCAAAATTTTCCTCCAATGGACAGAGTCATATAAAAAAAAACAGCAATTTTCGATTGCTACTATCATTATTATTTTTAATGAAAGAAATGTCTGAGTGACATGAAAAAAGTATTACCACAGAGTGATTTTTTTGGGTTGCCAATTAATATCTTATGCAGAGTTATCGTGGGACAATTATATTCCTTACAAGTGAAATAATTTTGCCAAAATAATTAAATATAACTAGGTACCATGTTCAAACAATTAACTGTAATGGATCATAAACTTGTTACTATTTAAAAATTTAAAAGGCAAATTATATGATTAGGACTCTAATGGCCGATGAAATAACAGAAACATCATGTAGTGCCATCACTTAATGATTTTCAGGAATCATTAATGGTGTGAAATAATTATGCCTAATTTGGATAGTGATTAGTGGTGAGTACCTATGATTCAGTATCTTAATATTCTGAAGCAATAACCAACTTAAAATTAAAAACAGAAAAAACGACTGCAGTTCTGGGAAACAATATACCCTATGTTACTCCCACAACTGAGACAAATCCAACTAACCTAACAAGTTGAAATCCGTCAAACAGTTTAGGCTGTAGAGCATGCCAAAGACCTAGACACACATACATATGCTAGAATAACAACCCTCCTTGGGCAGTCAGATGAAAATACTTGGTTTTGCATCACACAGGATGTCCCAAAAACCAATGTCAAAATTATCAATAATAATTTGGGAATGAAAGGGCCGTGGGCCAAAGAGAAGACATGTATTTGCACAGAGCCAGATTAAGCAAGTCGGCGGCCCGAGGATAAGCATGTCTCGGGGATTCTGGTACCAATAGTGTAGCTTGCTGACCGTAAAGGGCCTTTCTGGTGCCTAAGCTCGACATAGCTTCTATCCCCTCTCCACCACGCATAAAATCAGGTGATTATGCGGCTATTGCTAACTTTAATATGGCCCTTCCTTATGTAACTACAGACTATTTTTCTGTACAATGGCCTATTCTCTGGGGTTCTTCGCAAGAAAAAGGGATTTTTGACTAGAAAGTGGACACAAGGTGTATCTAGCTAACCACCACTTTACTAAATAATTTTAAGTTCTGCTTGGAAAGGGTATGGGCACTTTTCCAGGGAAAAACAAATGCACATTGCACAACTGTTTAAAAGTATTACAATATTAATTTCAATTCTACTGCCTTATGTTCCTAATTTAGTAAGTAACAAACATTATTTTCTTATGTGAAACACATAGTTCCATATTGATACCACAAATAGATAGACAAAACAACAAAAACAACATATAATATAAAATTCGCCATTACGAGCGCAATTATCAGCTCCATAAACAAACACTCGTATTTGTTTTAAACTAGATAACTTGCAAGGCACAGGCAAAACAACAATGAAAAAAAAAGTGAGTCATAGGCCGTACCTTGAATAATTCCTTGAAATAAGGGCTGCATACTGACAAGATGAGTTTGTGAGCATGCACGTACTGCCCTCCAGCTGCCAATGTCACATCCACCAGGTCCTCTCCCTCGAGCAAAGCGTGGAAAGACTGTGACAAGTTGGAGTGGAAGTCGTTCCATCGCAACGAAAACTGCTCTGGCATCGCCATCGCCTGAAAACCACGTTCACGTAAACACTCACGCCCTTATAACTGTAAAATTAATGACTCTGCCACTTTCAGCGTACTAATGTACGCGTCCACAAACAACTCACTGAAACGAATGCCTACGTAAACCTGCGCTGCGCTATCGATCCGCGTTATATACACGCACTAAATCTAAATATACATGATTGTGACTCTATAACTAATTAAAACAAGCTACCCGCTTACGACGATCTTTTATGATCTGAGACAAATACTGTTGTCTGGCATGGCAATACACGGAAAAAATATCAAAATGTCGCTTGCTCCGTTCGATTGTCTGACAACGCTGACAACAGCGATCGGAATGCGTGCGTGTGAGTGAAAAAATGTTTTTGCAAATTTGTCTTGCAATTTGTAATTTATTCATTTAAATAATTATGGTTTTTTTTTCCTGCAATGAGTACGTTTTATTAAAGACTAATTATTTCACTAATCATGATTGTCATATCGGACGAAAATATTGAAGTTGTTATGTTGGCGTACATGTTCAGAGGTATGGATTTAATTCAGACCCGCCTACGTCGTCCGATGTTTGTTTAAACATTCACGAGAAAGACACAGTGAATGCAATCTATTAATTTAAAACCGGTTCTGCAGCAGGTCTTGACGGACTTGCTCCCCAACACCTAAAAGACCTTACCTCTCACTGTGTGGGCGACGCAGGCAAACACTTAATCCTGACTTTAACAAAATTAATAAACCTCATGCTGTCTGGCAATGTTAATCCCGAAATAGTTCCCGTTCTTTATGGAGCCAACCTAATTGCACTCACTAAAAAAGACGGAGGTGTCAGACCCATTGCGGTCGGCACTACATTTCGGCGATTAACTTCTAAAATTTCAGTTCGTCACATAGTTTCAAAATTGCAACCTCAGTTTGAACCGATTCAATTAGGTTTCGGTACTAAAGGTGGGTGCGAAGCGGCAGTCCATGCCCTGCGCACCTACCTTAATAAAGATCAGTGTGAGGTTTTACTCAAAATCGACGTCAAAAATGCATTTAATTCGGTAAACAGGGACACCTTGCTCACAGAAATTAGGAATAATATTTCGGAAATTTATAATTACCTACTTAACTGTTATCACGAACCTTCTAAATTAATGTACAAAAGCAACGAATTTTCTTCCGAAGTCGGCTATCAGCAGGGTGATCCCCTCGGACCAGCCATCATTCAAAATTTAAAGTCCAAATTTAACGTATGGTATTCGAACTTCGTTTAATGCCGTCCCTCTCAAGCTAATATTATTTAACACGAGAGTGAGAGGGACGGCACGATACGAAGTTCGAATTCTCCATTTCGTAGTCGGGGGGATGGTTCCCTAGGAGGTGATGCAGTTACGGTACTTTCAGATCTCTCAGGAATTATAAATAAATTTAAGGCCATTGGTTTAGATCTAAACTTTAATAAATGCGAACTGTTAATAAACAACGCGATCCGATCCGATCTCTACCAACATTTTAATTTACTTTGTCCAAATATCAAAATTGTCGATAGGCAAAACTTAAGCCTCCTAGGGTCACCAATCTTCGACGTTGCCATTCCAGATTTAATCGCAAAAACTGTTTCAAAATTTCAACATTCTGCAGACCGGCTGCTGGAAATCAGTGCTCACACTGCTATCACTATTCTAAAATTTTGCCTTTTTGTGCCAAAATTTACTTATTTGCTTCGTTGTTGTCCCTTTTGGAAACATCAAAATTCTCTGACCTCACTTGATTCCCTTATAAAAACTTCTTTGGAATCTATACTTAACTTACAATTCAATGAGCAATCTTGGACGCAGGCTTATAGGATTAGGATAGGAAGGGCTATCAGATATGGTAGGCTAGGTATCCGCAAAGTTTCTAATGTTGCTTTACCAGCGTTCCTATCATCTGTCCACAGCACGTCCACCCTCGTAGGTAAAATCCTAAAGGATTGTCCTTCATACTACGAGACGACGGGTTTGGTCGATGCTAGGAATGCGTGGCTTATGGCTTGTCCGGGTGAAAATCCTCCCGCTTATCCAAATTTCCAACGGAGCTGGGATGACACACTATCCAAATTAACTTATTCTAATATTCTCAGTTCCAGTTCAGGCCCAGACCGCGCAAGGCTTTTGGCTGTGGCAAGAAAGGGATCCGGTGACTGGCTTCATGCTTATCATTCCGTTAACACCGGAACCTTTCTTGAGCCTGAAACACTGAGAATTGCAGTCGGGCTAAGACTGGGTGTTGCGCTGTGTTCACCACACCGTTGCCTCTATGGCACCAATGAGGACGAAACGGGACACCATGGACTTTCCTGTCAAAAGAGCGCCGGCCGTTTCTCCCGTCATGCCGCGCTCAATGACATAATCCGCCGGGCTCTTGCCTCTGCAAACGTGCCAGCCATTTTGGAGCCAAGCGGCATTGCCCGCGACGGTGGCAAAAGGCCGGACGGTATGTCTCTGATTCCCTGGAGAATGGGTAGGGTTCTGGTTTGGGATGCGACCTGTGTCGATACAGTAGCACCCTCACATCTCCAGGGAACCACTTAAAAAGCTGGTGCGGCGACAGAAACGGCCGAAAATAGAAAAAAATCTAAGTATCAATCTCTTGGTCCGAATTATAATTTTGTTGCTGTCGGGTTTGAAACTTTGGGTCCATGGGGTCCCAGCGCTTACAAGCTTATTTCTGAGTTACAAAAGCGCTTAGTTGATGCAACTTGTGACCAAATGGCTGGCAGTTTTCTCTCTCAAAGAATCAGCATCGCTATTCAGCGAGGCAACGCTGCCAGCCTTTTGGGCACTATGCCACGGGGGCCTTATTTAGATTTAATTTAGTTTTAAGTTGTAGTTTATTTCGTTTAAGCTTAGATTTAACGTCATTGTAAATTGCTTTTATTATGTAAATAAAATATATTCAGATTATGATGACGAAGTTTTATTGTATTTCCATGAAATGTTGGTTAGCTTGAAACAAATACAATAATAGTTTTATTCTGTTTTTATATTTTCAATCATGCTTTAAATTATTGTCACTGTTTTTTTTTGTTGGTAGTTCTTAAAATGTTTAGCGATGGCGTGAAAACACCATGCTATGTCGACGTGTCACAAAAGGTTCTATTAATATCTTATCTGTGGTAGCTATTTCTTTGATACTGTATAAATCCTCTTAAAATAACAAGTGTACCATCATACCAAAAGTGAGGCTAATTATATGAGCATTTCAGTTTGTATAATTTTTTTTTAGTGTAGCAACACTGTCACTTTTTCCGTCATGTCAGTCAAACCACAAATGTCATAAGCGGATCGCATACGTACGTAGGGAGATACGCGGCCGTGAATTCGTGTACAAGGTTTTATTTTATTTGTTTTAATAACAGTGTCGTGGCCATGAAAGCGGCTCGCGCCTTTACCGCCCAGCCATGATCGGAGTCGTGACTATCGGTAAGCGTTTATGACGTATCGTAATCAATGAGTTAAGCGTAAGTTAGTTGATTATTGTAAGCCGCCGCACGATGTCGGGTCACGGGGCACCGGATGAGGCCGACACGGATCGGGCGCAGCTTCTCAAACGAGCGCTAAGCGCCGCATTCTACGCTCTGGCATCATTCATGATCACCGTAGTCAACAAAACAGTATTGACAACTTACGCGTTCCCCTCGTACCAGTTCCTAGGGCTTGGGCAGATGATAGCGACGATAACCGTGCTGTGGGTTGGGCGGCGAGTCCGCCTGGTGCAGTTCCCGCCCCTGGACATGGGCGTAGCGCGACGTATCTGGCCACTTCCACTGATCTACCTCGGCAACATGGCTACAGGCCTCGGAGGCACCAAAGAACTAAGCTTGCCGATGTTCACAGCTCTCCGACGCTTCAGCATCCTCATGACGATGATTGGAGAACGTTTTGTGCTAGGGGTCAGAGCATCTTGGCCTGTGCAAGGAAGTGTGCTTGCAATGGTCTTTGGGGCTCTGCTAGCTGCTGCAGATGACGTCACATTCTCCTGGCCCGGATATACCCTCGTCCTGCTGAACGACGGTTTCACAGCTGCCAATGGCGTTTTTATGAAGAAGAAATTAGACTCCAAAGAGCTCGGAAAGTATGGACTGATGTACTACAATGCGCTGTTTATGATAGCTCCGGCCGCTCTCGTCGCGTGGCACATGGGAGACATAGAAGCATCAATCAATTACCCGCATTGGGATGACACACTATTTTTAATCCAGTTCCTAATGTCATGTGTTATGGGTTTCGTTCTCTCATACAGTGTGATGCTTTGCACGCAGTACAATAGTGCCTTAACCACAACTATTATTGGATGCCTTAAGAACATTTTGGTGACTTACCTCGGTATGGTCATCGGTGGTGATTACGTGTTTTCATGGCTGAATTTTGTAGGTTTAAACATAAGTGTGTTGGCGAGTCTTCTGTACACGTATGTTACGTTCAAACGTAAACCGCAGGCTTACAGCAAGATTGCCGAAGCCAATGCTCGAGTGGACACTGTATAGCATTACTTGAAGCGTAACCATACCCAGTGCTCTATGTTGCTAGTATAGTATTGTGTTACCAAAGAACTGAAGTGATGGATTATCGTAAAATCTCATTTTTGAAATTATTGAACAAAATTTCTATGTCATAGTAAATAATTGGTTTTATGGATTTGACGGAAGAGTGCCATGATGTAGAGTTGAGGAAATTAATTCCTGACCCACCATAGAACATTTTCATAGTAAACGTCATAACGATTTTCCTTGTCAAGCAATGCGATGTCTCTATGACGTTTACTGTGAAAAGGTTCCATGGTGGGTCAAGAATGAATTTCCTCGACTGTACAAACATCAGACAATCAAGCATTGCATTTTAGTTATAAGAGATATATTTGTACGTACAACTGAAATTTGCTTCACATGTAGAGAAGTGTTTTGTGCCTGTTTTTTATTTCGATATAATACAGTGCCTAGCATATTGTACAATTTTAATGTAATAGTAAATTTTATTGACATTATCGACACCTATCAGAATTACTTTCTTATTGTTAACTTGATTAGGTTTATTATTTAAATAGACAACTGCACTAGGGCTTTGCCAAATGGATTGAACAAACCTGATTTTATGTTACATAAACATTTTTAAAGGGAAATTAATTAAGGCTAAACTTTTGGGGGTGGAATCTATTAAAAGCATGACAACGCTATCAAGAGAAAGACGGACAACAAACGAAAGTATTAGTTTGATTTTTGTCTAAAAAAAAGCATGTCAATTTTTCTTTTTGTTCACCAATTACTATATTACTATTGAGGATTTTGTATACAATCATGCTTTCATCTTTGGGGTATATAAGATACCCATAGACATATACGTAATGGTTTTTAATTATAGGTAGAAGTATTTAAAACCTTTATTTCAAATATTTAACAAGATATTTAATAATAAATAAATATTTAGAAATCAACACGAGCATGGATAGTCTAGCGCCTTAAGGCCATCATTTACATAAATGTGTGTGAAGAGTATTGAAATGGCGACACGTAAATACTATTCAGCCATCAATCCATCTGTGCCAGCTCTATGAACAATTGAATATGTCTATTCCATACCGCATAATTATTTCTATCGCCAACATTGACTTACTAACACGATGAATTTTGGGTCTACCTAGTACAAAATTCACGATAAATGTGTCCCAGTACAACACGTCATTTTTCGATGACAGCCATACGTCATAGCGCTGTCGTTCGACCAAACTAAGACTGACTGACGCTCGATTAGTGCTCTTTTGTTTCGGACGTTTTCAAGCGCTAACCCGAAATCCATGGTGTTGGGAAATCAATGGCTACAAGCTACAATTTATAAGCGGAAATATTTCTAACAAAAGCTGTTAGAACGAGGCTTCCGCTTGTAAATTGTAGCTTGTAACTTTGTAAAACACGGCCCAGTCGGGAAGTGCTAGCTGACATTGGTCCTATGAGTGTTATCTATACTAATGAATTAATTGTGTTTAGTAAAAACCGTGATATGATAACACCATGTTTGTATCTGCTACTTCATCTGCTATAACATACTTAACTTATCATAATTATCACAAGTACTAGCCGGTCTTGATAATGATAAATATCGCGAGTCAAAATCCGCTAGTGTCTGTCGAGTGAGTATTTGTCAATCTCCACCGATGAGAGACAAGCTACTGGCCTGTGATTGGTGGAAATTGATAGATAGACCTCACTCGACACTGCCGATCCTAGCGGATTTTTGAATCGCGATAGCCCTCATTGAACACTATTACGCGATCGTCGCAAGTTCGCGCGAACCAGCGATGCGATTAAACACAAGACCTTCCCCCATACTAAGAAATTCGAAAATCGAAGTTCGTATCGTATCGTCCCGTTCACTCTCGTGTTAAATAATATTAGCTTGTGAGGGACGGCACGATACGAAGTTCGAATTTCGCACTTCGTAGTCGGGAGGGCTGAGTGTAAATTTCACGTCGTAACGTTTCGATCGCGTTCTCGCTAACGTGTGAAATAGGTACTATGTAGGTAAATAGTACGTTCGATCGATCTCAAACACAGACTCTAGTGTCATTTTTGACACAAGAAAAGTCTCGATCGCGTTCGCGTTTTCGTCTGAATTAGTATGGGCAAACGGTTGTGTTCCGGTATGGAGAGTACGACAGCCGGTGTAGTTACGGGCACAAGAGGCATTTCATCTTAGCTCTCTAGGTTGGCAACGCATCTGCAAACTCCCTGACCCACTTGCTCGTATGTCTTCCTTGTCGTATAAAATAAATAATAAATAATTAGCAGCGCCACTAGTGGCACGTATCGGCAACAAACAATTCTCATACTATTTGACACTTAAACCAAAACGCGATCGACGTGTTTTTTTATTTGTCGTTAATTACACTAAACGCTAAGAGCGCCTGGTGTAATCGCCGACCAGGCCAAGAAATACGTCTCGATCGCGTTCGCGTTTAACAATTCTCATACTATTTGACACTTTAACTTAAACGCGATCGAGACGTATGTTGTGCTTTTTGATTACACTAAGGGCACTAATCGTGCCCATAGTAATTATTAAAGGCGTTCGCGCGGTGGCATGCGAAAGGCATGACACTGTGATAACGGCACTGTTAATTCGCGCGATTATTTATGATGACATTTACCTATTACATACATATTTTATGGACTGATGGACTTGTTGATAAGCTGTATGCTTATGTCGACAGTTTTTGTTGCGGAAAAAAAAGCATGCTGTTGTCATTGGCTTAGTAACACCAACACCATGGACTTTGGGTCTAGTACAAAATTCACGAAAAACGTGTCCCACTACAACACGGCGTTTTTCGATGACAGCCATACGTCATAGCGCTGTCGTTCGACCTAACTAAGATTGACTGACGCTCGATTAGTGGTATTTTTTGCGAATTAGTGGTATTTTGTTTCGGACGTTTTCAAGCGCTAACCCGAAGTCCATGGCGTTGGTAAGTCAATGCCTGTTGAAATAATTTAAATCGTTCAGGAAATCGTTGTATATCTGTGACATTATGAACTCATTAGAAGAAATTGTTAAAGAAAAACTTCTTGGTGCAGCCCGTGCAGGCCTTATGTTTTGATTTAGGTATTTTTAGTTAAAATCCGTTAAAAAGTCAACTGTTGGCTGAGGGTATAGTCTATAAGTTATCCCACAACATTATGTGGGAAACTAGTAACTTAATTATGGCTTTCGCGAGTCAAAAATCCACTAGCATCGTTAGTGTCGAGTCAGGTCTATCTGAGGCCCGAATACGAATATTCGAAACCTGCGTCACGTAAAATCGAATAGTAAACGTTATCGAGTTTGTATGACGTTTGGAACAGCGCCCCTGGGCGTATTTGGAACTCAAATTTAGTATTAGGTTTCTCGATCTCGATACGATAACCGTAACGTTACGCAAGATTCGAAAACTCGTGCTCGACCCTCTGTTATTCTCCACCAATGACACAAAAACTGGCCCATGATTGGTTGTCATTGACAGATAGACCTCATTTGGATATCTAGATATTTTTAGATTCCTTTCCTCTGTAGCTGTGGTTTTTATGCACGGACCAAACACCCTCTGGACACCGCATCTTCTATAATCTACTTGGAAAGTCATTACGAAACAAGCCGCGGTGAGCGGGCCGGGGGAGTGCGTCGTGATTGGTTCATAGCTTGTCATCTGGTGGAAAGTGAGCCGCGATTCGAGACTAAGAGATTTATAGGTGCAAATGAGCATATGCGTTTCGGAAACGTACGCCCTGACATTTGGTGTCCAGAGGGTGGTTAGTCCGTGTTTTTATGTAAGAGTTAAAATGATCTTAGAACTTGAAAATAATTTGTACAGATCCAAAGTGGCGAATGGTGGTGTGATGGTGTGATGTCGACAACTGTAAATTGTTTGTTATTGATAGCATTGAGTTACTAACGCTATGTACTTTGGGCCTAGTACAAAATTCATGAAAAATGTGTCCCAGAGTGCAACACGGCATTTTTCGATGACAGCCATACGTCTTATCGCTGTCGTTCGAACATACTAACGGCCGTTCCCAATATTTAATCCACCGAGGGTTTTCCATACCAATAGTTACATTTTGACACATTTTCTGTGGGTAATCTGTCAAAATGTAACTGTTGGTAAGGAAAACTATCCGTGGATTAAATATTGGGAACGGCCGTTAGACAGACTGACGCTCGATTTGTGGTATTTTTTGCGAATTAGTGGTATTTTGGTTCGGACGTTTTCAAGCGCTAACCCGAAGTCCGTGTTGGTAAGTGACAGCTACTGAATCAATGTAAATCCATCTAGAAACCGATTGGTGACGCGGGGCGTTGGACAGTAAAGCCATGCAACCTTCACGCTGTGTCACTCTAACGCACTTCAATGGTATATGCGACTTAGGTAAAGTTTGAGTATTATTGTGGATGTCGTATGATACAGATGTAAGGGTGCGTCTCCATTGAGGCACAGCGGAGCGAAGATGTGTCGAATGGACTGATCACATAAAATTAGCCAGGTTTTTTGCAAAATTTGGGGCAAATCAAAAATGTCTCAAGCCACGATAGTAGATCTTCACGTTCGAATTTCAAGTTACTTTTTCCGCGGAAAAGTGCTTTCACGCTAAGATTTCGAATGATAAAGAAACCCTTTCCTAACAGGGGGGCTAGCACGCGCGCCATTTTGTCGCTTGTCGCTCAGTGCGTCCTTCACTAATTCCCTCCCTATGAAAGGGACGCACTGCGCGACAAGCGACAAAATGGCGGGCCGTGCTACATGTGCTGGTGTGGTGAAAATATTAATTCATACACCACTATTATATATTTTTTTGCATTTTGATCGTATAATCCAGGGGGGGGGGGGGTGGGGCAGCTGTTCCACCGCCTCGTTACAGTTTGTTGTCGATATGTACCGCTAGAGGCGCTGCCAATTTGCCCATTGTAATGCAGGCGTTAACGCGAACGCGATCGAGGCGTATTTTTTGGTCATCGATTACTTTCGACGTCGATAGTCGAAATCCACATCCACATCTTGCCCGCTCCGCTTGCGATGTCATAATGTTGTGCTGGTTCGATTCTGTATACTTACAAACGCGCCCTAGCCCCTAACTGTTTCACCTACTTTTCAATTGTCAGTTTACAATGACAATCCGAACTACATTTCTCTGACAATATGAAGCGCGCTAAAACAAAAGCTCTTCAAGTCAGCAGTTGACACCGAATTGTCATTGAAAACTGACAATTGTAAAGTTAGTGAAATAGTGGCCTGCTATTCCAGTGTTTTAAGATTTTTTTGACGTAATTTTAAGAGATTATCTAATTGAATTGTGAACATGAGCAATATATTATTGTTGAATAAGTATTATATGGTATAGTGTACAGTGTGGACTTTGTAAGCACCGATTCAATATTTTATACTTACTTGAATAAGTAATCAGTTTTACATGCGTATTGTTTTATTGTGAATATAAACTTATCATGCCACATAATGGTCTCTCGTTTTAATTTACTTAATGCCATAAAACTCTACAATAACCTAACCATAAAAAAAAAACATTTTTAGAACCAGCTATTTTTTGCTACTTGTCTGTACGTGTATTGTCATCCAATTACATAGCCATATCAAATTTCAAGTCGATGCCATTAACCGTTGAGGAGTTCCCTCTCGTGGAGACGATCCTGGCCGCACCAGCGCATCACCAGAATTTCACTACCGGATTATTGTATTGTCATCGGATTTATAGTAAGTATACTAAATTTTCAAAAAGCCGTGATAGCCTAGTGGTTCGACCTATGGCCTCTCAAACAGTGTCGTGGGTTCAAACTCCGGCTCGCACCTCTGAGTTTTTCGGAATTTATGTGCGGAATTAATTTTGTGATTTATCATGAGATTTTCGGTGAAGGAAAACTACTTGAGGAAACCTGCACACACCTGCGAAGCAATTCAATGATGTTTGTGAAGTTCCCAATCCGCACGGGGCCGCGTGGGAACTATAGCCCAAGCCCTCATCCTGTGCCCTAAGCACGACTTGTCGAATCCTGCGTCACGTAAAATCGAATAGTAAACTATAACGAGTTTGTATGACGTTTGGAACAGCGCCCGCCCGCGAGCGTATTTGGAACTAAAATTTAGTATGAGATTTCTCGATCTCGATACGATAACCGTAACGTAACGCAGGATTCGACAAGTCGTGCTTAGGGCACTGAGAGGAGGCCTGTGCCCAGCAGTGGGACGTAAAAATGGCTCGTGACGATGCTAAATTTCGTCTCAATCGGTTGAGGATAATAACTGCTTTACAATTCAGTTACAAGATTTGACGGACAACTTACAAACACATAAACAGTGCAAGTGATAAAAGCTTGTAAAGTATAACATAAGAACATAACTATAAATAAAAGAGTATCATTCTTTTACACATACATACATACATATTTTTATCACTGCTTGTTGTATTTAGATCGCCGAAGTCGGAGAAACTCAATCTCGTCCCCCAAGACACAGTTCTTTACCTAGTTTGGGGGTCAGAACCACGACTTTTTATGTGATCTCTCGGTACATCCCTGCTACTTTCTAAGTACTGTAACCTGCTTAATTTTGATTGTACAATAAACCATTATCATTATTATTATTATTTGTATGTCGCACCCATTCACGCGACAACAGTATCCCGGACCTTTGGGAGGCGTGCGCGGAGCCGAAGCCAACGCGTAGAGGCCCTTTTGACAATTTAATGAAGAGTGAGGGATACATCGAGCGGACGCTGTCCCTGACCGCGCCATAGGGACACACTCAGAGACAGCACCCGCCAGGTGAAGGGACTATTGTAAATAGATGGGACCTAAAGTGTAATGGACTATGGGGAGGAAAATCATGGGCTATTGATTGAGACCACCGGACGTCTACCGAATTAAAACTGTCTCAATGATATTGGTAGATTATTATTATTATTATACATATTTAAATACACTGATTTACTCACAAGCTAATAGAGCTACTACATCGGCCTTACAAGCCATGTGCGTAGTGCTTAATAGTACGTCTGTCGTGTGCTCCCAGAGAAAGGACTACGGATTAGTCCGAAACATGTCGGGCTATACTCAACTGACATATGTGAGTGATCCGTTTATTTCGCTATAGATGAAATGATACAGGCGAATGATGATGAATAAAGCTACTGGGGCGCAAGGACCAAGGGGGCGGCGTTCGCGTTTGCCGCGGCAACTGAGACTTGCGTAATCATATTATTTATTTTTTTATACGACGAGGAAGGCAAACGAGCGAATAGGTCACCTGGTGGTAAGTGGTCACCACTGCCCATAGACACCTGCCTATATTTGAATTTTAGGAAAATACGTGCATTAAAATAAAATTCCTGCGTGCGCTTTGTTGAACCGCGCTTGATAAAGTGTATACACGTACATCGTAAACCTATAAAACAGTACGTGACAGCCAGTCTGCAGTCTGCAGTCAGCAGACAACGCACAGCCTAAACCTAGCCTAAACCACTGGACCCAGAGACTTGAAAGGCAAACATATACCTTGAGTATCCTAGAGGTGCACTAAGAAGGGATTTTTCGAAATCCCCACGGGATAGGGAACTAGCCCATTTTGAAATATTTCACGGGGGCAAAGCCGCGGCACATTTATAACATAGAAACCTTGCTTCAATGACAATTGGAATTGCGTGAATGGTCAAAAATCTTGCGTCTGGCCTTGATTATCGTATTTGTATGGTCAAATAACGAATGATGGCGTCAGCGAAGTCTATTCAACCTTTACCTTGTCCTGATAATTAATAATAGCTAAAGCAGACGAATATTAGCCGTATTTGGGACCTTGTGACTCGGAATACAGAACATGCCAGAACATGCCAGAACCCGCGAGCACCCCTAATTCTGAGGCAACTGAAACTACTCTTACATAGAGTAGTTTCGCATTTTCATCTCCGTGTACTGTCGTGACTTAGATTTTCAGGGAACGGCAATTAGTATGGAAACAACCTTTTTAATGACTATCTTTTGATTGCATTGACTTAGAAGTTTGATTTTTTCACAGCTTCAAGGGGCTGCAGGCTTGAGTATTCGATATTAATATCAGTGTGCCCGCGCGTTCCAGAGAAAAAGGATATTGACAGATAGACGGACAGCAAAGTGATCCTATAAAGGTTCCGTTTTTTTTCCTTTTGTGGTACGGAACCCTAAAAACATAATAATTATGATTATATTCAAGTTTAAACCGGGTAGCAAAATCAACAAAAAATGGACACACTGCCCAGCGTTCGATTAGTTCTGTATTCTGAGCCTTGTGTCTTTATAAGTTCACGTTAGGTACTGGCATTATTCCACGCACTCTTGCAACTAAATAAGTCTGAAGTTCGTACTAGGTTTCTTTCACAGAAAAGCTTATTATAAATTACAAATGCAATTCCGCAAATAAATTTCGAAAAACTCAAGAGGTGCGAGCCGGGGTTTTCACCCACGACACTCTGCTTGAGAGGCCATACTTAGGTAAATTCCGGTCCTTGGTCAAACCACTAGGCTATCACGGCTTTTCGTGTGTATTTTCACATTACTTAGTGTAGGTAATTTGTAAAATCGGTTAAGACTGTTGTCTCTGCGCCGTACTAAGTATTATGGATTATTATTATCTTGGTAAGTATTTAAGCTAAGTCTAACAAGATATGATTCAATCGGCATGGAAATGCCGTGTGAAGTAAAATTAACGTCACCGGTTAATTAATTTCTTATCGTAACTAAACTATCTGCATTCTGCAAAATATTAGTCCTACCATTGACTTACTTACACCATGGACATTGGGTCTAGTACAAAATTCATGAAAAATGTGTCCCAGTGCAACACGGCATTTTTCGATGACAGCCATACGTCATAGAGCTGTCGTTTGACTGATCTAAGACTGACTCCAAGGGGTGCTACCACGCGCGCCATTTTGTCGCTTGTCGCTCAGTGCGTCCTTCACTAATTCCGTCACTATGAAAAGGACGCACCGCGCGACAAGCGACAAAATAGCGCGCCGTGCTACATGTGCAAGTTCCAATCTTCGTCTATAAGTCAACATCATCACCAGCCTTTTCTACGTACCACTAGTGGGCACACAAAATTTTATTAAGCGTTTACTTGTACTATTATGTATTCTGTGGCGTTAGCTAACTATGTCGTTTTTTTTTCATATTTTTGCACAGTCCTACTGTTCAGAAGACCCACCCCCATTGGGTGGGGGGTTACGATTATTTCCAAAAAAAATCGCTTAGTCAAAAAAAAAATGCTTAGGAGCTCAAGGTGTTTTTTCTTTCATTGCTAAGGAATCTAGCATTGGAAGCAGTGCTTCGTAAACTACTAAGGCCTTGTCTCCCCGTGAGGCTGACATGGTCACACCAGGTGTACCAAAGCCTCGAATAAATATAAGATTTAAAAAAAAGAAATCATAAGGGTTCCGATTTTGCCATATTGGCTGGCTACGGGAACCTAAAAACCGACTCGCACGTAAGTTTCATTTCAAAGGGCAATTTTCAATTGAAAGCGACATTGAAAGTGATTGCTAAAAATATATACCTTTGCTGCTTATGTAAGCACCAGCAAATAGTGAAAAAATGTATCTCTCTCTCTCTCATAAATACATACTTAAATACATATTAAACATCCAAGACCCGAAAACAAACATTCGTATTCGTATTCATCATGCAAACATCTCCCCGATCAGGGATCAAGCGTCATGTCACAGGGTCTCTAAATGAATTTTTCACGCATTTTACGATCCCTGGGGGGGCTAGCACGTGCGCCATTTTGTCGCTTGTCGCTCAGTGCGTCTTTCACTGATTCCGTCATTATGAAAGGAATGCATTGCGCGACAAGCGACAAAATGGCGCGCCGTGCTACGAGTACATGTAGGGTTCGATCCCTGGTCGGGGCAGATGTTTGCATGATGAATACGATTACTAATGTTTGTTCTCGGGTCTTGGATGTTTAATATGTATTTAAGTATGTATTTATGATAGAGAGAGAGATACATTTATTTACACAAATTCGACACAAACACAAGAAAGCAGTACATTTGATTTTTTTTAAATAAAACATAAGCATAAACTTAACAACTATTTAAAATCTATAGAAATGCCGAATAGTGTGAAATGGGCCCCACTCAGCATAATGCTGCAGCGAGCCGCAACGCTGTTTTTCAGCATTTATCTGAAGTATGTTTATCCGTTGTCTAGTACAGGCTTTGCCTAGTTTGTGACTGTGTGACTAGGTCAATTGGTGTCAATTGTCCCATGATATTTATTTATTTATTGAAGTGTTAGGGTGAAGTGATTGTCATACGGTCATTTCAATCGATTACGCTCGCATTTTACGATCCCGGAAAACACCCATTCAGTTGGTATAACGTGAAACAATAAAAAAATCATAGGTAGGTATTTGATTAATTCTTTAAAACGTTTTCAGAAGTTTTCTGTTACAGCTGTACTAACAGCCAACGTCTGTGCCCTAAGCACGACTTGTCGAATCCTGCGTTACGTTACGGTTATCGTATCGACGTGAAACCTCATACTAAATTTTAGTTCCAAATACGCTCACGGGCGGGCGCTGTTCCAAACGTCATACAAACTCGTTATAGTTTACCATTCGATTTTACGTAACGCGGGATTCGACAAGTCGTGCTTAGGGCACTGAGGGTCGAGCACGACTTTACGAATGCTGGATAACGTTACGGTTATCGTATCGACGAGAAACCTCATACTAAATTTTAGTTCCAAATACGCTCACGGGCGGGCGCTGTTCCAGACGTCATACAAAATCGACAACGTTTTGCTATTCGATTTTACGTGACTTACTCGACCCTCAGTAAGTATACATATATCTATAATACAACGTGTTATAAAATAACCCGTAAAAAATGTAGGATTAAGATTTGCATATTGTATGAAGATTTTTTTTTTATTTCATACCAGTGACATAAGAATAAATAATAACATAGTAGAACGGAATCTCTTTTGACCGAGTCCAAAACGCCGCCATTTATATACCTACTTCCCCCTTCACGTCGTTACACCCCTCTGTCGTCCACGCGTGTTGCTAGGGTTGCTTGCTGTTAAATGTTGATTACGTCTTAAGATAATATCGCTAAAATATAAGTTTTTCTTTACTTTGAAATCATTATTTTTATTCTAGTTTTACAAAATATGAGGTTTATAAATCATTACGAAGGTCTACATATTATAGACATTTCTAAATAAGAAGTTATTATAAGTGCCATACCAAATGAAGCCATTTAAGGTGATTTAAGTAAGTATTACTTATCTACAAATATGAAATAAAATGCATACAGGCTCACGTAAAACTATTACAACTAAATTATAAACAATCAAACGCGCGGGCGGCGACGCCGGCCGTGACAGCCTGACTGAGTAGTCTGTTTAACAAATACTCTAATATCGCGACCTTGAGCCCATCCGGAGTGGGAGTTTCCGTTCTACTAAGTATGTTATTATTTATTCTTATGCCAGTGATTCAAATATCGTAAATGGACTCTTTATAATGGACCATTTATCCCCCTTCCGGCTTTAAAGGGATTTTTGTAACACCCGGCCGGAGAGAGATCTCTCTATTGGGGCCCTCCCCAAAAGGTACCCAAAACCAAGGTTAACCAAGAACCATAAAACCTAGAGTCTATACGTTCCTATAGTTCCTTTGAAATAAGCCTGCTGTAACTAGTTTTACTACGGAGGGGTCTCTGAACCGTTTGGTATGACATTTAGACCTCTGGCTAACACAATAGCGCCATATAAATTCGTTTTTTCTTTCAGTTCATAGACGGCGCTACTGTGTCAGCCAGAGGTCTAAGTGTTATACAAAATTAATGGTACAGAGACCTCTCTGTAGTGAAACTAGCTACAGCAGGCTCATTATTTTACAGGAACGGAAAGCGACATTGTACAGCCATTGGCAGTCCTCTTGGTTTAATCGTCCTTGATAGTTACGGAAATGTTTGTCAAGTATGCACGACAGTACAGAACCTACATTTAAATTAAATAGGTACATATCTGCATATAATGTTATAACATTAGCTAGTATGTAGATAATAACGTTGTAATAACGGTCTAAACCATGTCAGATTCGATAACGCTTATCAAAATTACGTCGAAACTCGTGATTGAATTAGGTATGTTTATTTGATCATGGCCTCTGCAAACGAGAGCTAATTTCATAAATCGAGCCGTATCATTTTAGCGACGGTAGCGCCATCTAATCAACGAAGTTAGGAAAGAGCCACTCTATGAACTCTATGAAACAAAACCCTTTAGGCGGAGCGAGACAGGTTCGGTTTAAGTCATTTCAGGTTTAGGTCAAAAGCTGAGTAAGTTTGATTCTATGATCGCCAGTTTCTTTTCCAGTCGTGTTCTAAGTAGGAATGATTCTATGTTGGTTTCTTTTTTAGATAGTCAGATTCCAAAGAAGTTCGATTATTTTTAGGTCATTTTATAAACACGTCAGATTCTTATAATGTCGGATTATGAGAAGGTCTTTTACATATATTTCCATATTCCCAGTACGCCTTTTTCTGAGTAGGACAGATTATAGGTTGATTAGTAAGATACTAATTAGGCTATATTCTGAGTAGGCCAGATTATTTTTATGTCAATATCTTAGTAGATCAAACGAATGTACAGTTTGTGTTGTTAAATGAAATACGTATGTCTTTTAAGTGCTTATAATAAAAATAAATAAAACAACAAAAGTACCTGTTTTAGAAATAAAATAAAACTTAACATAAAATTCACTTATTTTGGAAATAAAATACAACTTAATATTTCATCTCAATTCTATCCTATTTTTAGGGTTCCGTACCTCAAAAGGAAAAATCGGAAACCTTATAGGATCACTTTGTTCTCCGCCTGTCTGTCTGTCAAGACCCTTTTTTTCTGGAACGCATGGAGGTAGCAGGCTGAAATTAGTATCAAATATTCAAGCCCTTGAAGCTGTGAAAAAATCAAACTTCTAAGTCAACGCGATCAAAAGGTACAATTAATGAAAAGGTTGTTTCCATACAAATTGCTGTTTCCTGAAAACCCAAAGGGTACTTCCAGTTGTTCTAGAAACTTGAAATTTGGTATGAAGGTAGCTCTTATAGCACAACCACTCAGAAAATTCTCAAAATTTTAAATTTTTATGTCTGTCTGTAGTGTTCGCTGACCAATATAAGTTGACCTCACACTGCGTACATTTTGCTTAGAGGCAGGGTTCTGCTAACACTGGACTTCTTAAAACACTGGAGAAAAGCGTTAAAATCTTTCTACGGAAACCTCGTGCGCGAGTCCGACTCGCACTTGGCCGGTTTTTTTGTTTAAGTGGCCAATATCTTTAATACCTATTGAGTCATAGCAAGTACTTCATCAAGAAAATTAATATTCTTGCGAATTATACCCTGTCCTTTTCAGAATTAAACTTGTATAAAAACTGACCTACTAAGAAAATAATCTTTACAGAATTAGTTGATATAACATTCAGACTTAGAAAACTACTCAATACGAATCTAACATAACAAGAAAATGCAATTTTTCGAATCTAAATACTAATTTGGCTTAATACTGTTATGACCGTGACCTACTAAGAATCTGACCTACTCAGAAATTGACTTTAAAAGAAAATGACTTCCATATCATAAGTTGTTATCCGAAACTGTCTAATTCAGAAGCAGACTTATGGCAAATCTGACCTAACCAGAATCGTACTTACCCAGGTTTAGACTTAAAGCTCAACTGGCTCAATTAGAATCTAACCTGACCCGCCTAAAGGAAATTTGTTGACATATATAAGCAATCTACATCGAAAATATGAGTTACGAAGAAAGTGGCGCCCTCATTTTGGTACGGTACGCCACATTTAGCCCGTCGATATATTGGAAAATGAATGTAACTATAGTTCAACATACAGCTGCAACAAGCAGCTGGGTCCAGCTGCTTAACGAATTTTTCTTTGCATTGTCATTGTATGTTGAATTTCATTCTATGAATGTTTCATAAAAATAAAAAACAAAAATAATCAATAAATCGATTATTTTCATTGTAACTATAGTTAATTATTATTTGATAGAAATGCGACATTGAATCATTTAATTTTGGCAGTCCTCTTGGTTTTAAATATGTACCTTGGCGCCATCTGTCATCCAGTAGGAGTATTAGCCTAGACTTTCTAACAGGGAGCTTATAATATGTTTCTAACGACTTCAGCGCCATCTAGTCATCGAACGCACTTCGCAGTTTTGTTCCAGGGGGACTACTATGAAATTCGAAAATCAAAGTTCGTATCGTATCGTCCCGCTCGCACTCGTATTAAATAATATTAGCGTGAGCGGGACGGCACGACACGAAGTTCGAATTTTGCACTTCGTAGGGGGGGCAGATCAGTGTCGAAGTTTCTCAAATCGGTTACATAAATACATCTTCCAATTCTCTTACTTATGTATTAACTAAGTTGCTTTAAAACAGACTTGACTTCATCATCAGATTTTAGGTTGATTCATGACCATCAACCAAGGTTGTAACCGGCTTTTGCCCCACGGGGGGAATCAAAAATGTCTTAAGCCGCGTTACGTTCGAATTTCAAAAACTTTTTCCAATGAAAAATAGGTACTTTTGCGTTAAGATTTCAAATGACAGAGAAAGCCTTTCCGAGCTGGTGGAGCAAAAAATATTAAATTTAAGTTTAATTGTAAAATCCAGGGTTCAGGGGGGGGGGGGGGGGGAGGGCAGCCGCCCCTCTCACGTCACGCCCATGCCATCATCTCCCAGCAGATTCCCATTCATCACACCCCACTGCTATTGGATGTTTTAGGGATTCATGTGCGAAATGATGTGTAATTTATGTATATGAACTTTTCAGCGAGGAAAATATCGTGGGGAACCAGCATTTTGCGAATTGAATGGTGAGTGCGAAGTTCCCCATCCGCAACCACGGCCCACGTGACGTGAAAATAGTGGCCCAAGCCCTCCCATTCTGCGAGGAGGCCTGTGCCGAGTGGAATATTTAGGAACAGTAGTAAAATGAAAAATACGGTTCACAGAAGTATCAATAGTTTATTACATATATTATAGCCAAGCTTACATTTTCTTCTCCTAACCGATCGTATTTAAAGATTCAAAAGTTATAATATAATACTCCATCTCTGCTGCGGTCTATATATTCCGTTTGCGGATTTTGGCTGGCGCTAGATGTCACCACTGAGAAAGATTTGAGTCAAATTAAAACACCTCACAAGTGACATCTAGCGGCAGAATCAGAAAACGTTTTATTCATAGATCGCGATATTATAAGATTGTTATAAAAACACGGTATTGTTTTGAAGTTCTCGGTACAATATTTAAAATATAACATAACCGAATAAACATATTTAACCTTACATTACACCTCGCGAATAACTTCCAGATTTACTTCTTGGAACGTTCAAATTTGATTCTCATACAGAGCGTTCTATAAAAAATCTTATTAAATAAATCTAACATCACTATTTTAAGTTATAATAGGCTATGCTTGGTGTTTCTACATTGCTATATCAACGTACTCTAAAGTTAGCTTAAGCAATGATAAATAAAGATCGTATGGCTTAAACTTTATCACATGTGAGACCTAAACAGTTTTACCGGCGTCGTGTTGACACGATCCGTAAGATGGCGCTGTTTTTAAATATCATCACTGAGGGCGCCACTGCAGCTAGTGCCAAACAATAGTTGAGACGAATTAGAAACTATTGAAAATGAGAATATAATACGATAACTATTACAGTCGATCAAAAGGTCTAGAAATTAAACTGAAACGTTTCTATGAGAAGCATTACTTCTTTTTTCCGTTTCGTCTACTTTTTGGTCGGTCTGTATTTATAGTCTATTTCACATAGATTTGGGTTACAATATGTACTGAGATGACAGACGTCACACGCACCAAGTTATGTGAAATAGACTATAAGTTGGTTCGATTCTATAGAAATATCTGTGTGCGTAGAGCTATAAAAAAGCATAACAATACTAGTAAAGATGAATTCACTAGAAGTGGCACGAGTAGATTGAATGAATGAATGAATGAAACTATCTAGATACATGTCACCTTTTGAATATGATCCACACGCGGTGTATGAAAATAACAGAGTTAAAGTAATTTTAATTTCTCTATAAAATGTCTAACTGGCATTAAAGTTTCGTTAAATCCATCCGTGCCAGCTCGTAAACTCATCTATACCATAAATAATATCTGATGACGAATACTTATTCCGTAGCTTTCGTACAATTTTGTCACATAAATAAAGATAAATACACACTACCGGAGTCTAACGTATTATCGCTTTATGCTAGCTTCACACTTGCACTCCGCTACATCCACCTGCCTTAATTAACGCAGGGGTGATCTCAGCTTTATGCGAAAGGGTTATAATGTACTTAGATTACTTTACGTTACAGCTATAATATACACACCATTTACGGGCCGAAGTTAAGAGTGGTCGCTATTTTGGTTTCCTTTCTGATTCACACAATAAAATACATGTAGTGGTTATTCTAAAGCGCTAGTGTCAATTATCAGTACTGAATGGTAACCGACATTTCGACGCTCAGCCATGAACGTAATGATGGAACCTCAAAAGATAACACTAGTATTTTGCAATAGTAAGACGAAACTAAATTTAAACCTCTATGGGACATGGACAAAAAATCATCAGTTAATGACCAACATTAATTTAGATTAGAGGCATGTCCTTTATTTATACAAGTTTTTTTGGCAGTATAATTGTGGTTGACCGCTATTTAGTTTCACAATAATTTTGGTTACATACACCATTCGATGGGTACGTCTACTTATAAAATAAATGTGAATGTTCATGAAAGTAATCCAAAAAATCTAAAAAATGACAAAAGAATACGACCACTCCAAACCTCTGCCGACCAACCTAGAACCACAAAACTAGACAGCATCAATTGAAATCAACATAAAAATGGACATCAAAGTTATAGCTAAATATCTTACAGTCCCATACGTCCAATGTATCAAAAATCTTATAATATATTTTTTTCAATTTAATCTAGCTATTTAAAAATATCGGATCATAAATATAACATGTTTGCGACCCTCTAACATAATAATATAGTATATCATCTAGCTTGATTGCGTTTTACATTGGTGTCATGAAGAATGGAGTTCTATGGTACTACTTAAAGGTACTTATTGGTGTCTAAGTGATTGTATTAAATATATCTGGTTATTTTAAGCGAGGCAAATATAACATTTACACCCCTAGTCAAAACAAAACCCCTGAACGACGTGACGGGTGAAATTCCGAGTCTATTCAAGGGTGTGGCAGTTTCAGCATTGAAGTGTCAAATCGGTCGTCATTTAGTACCGAAAAGCGACACTAGCGCTCGAAGCTGGATTAGAGAATAAAATGAGTCCTTATTGTATTTTTTCACAATAAAAGTCTCGAACGTGTTCGCGTAGCCTCAAATATTATGAGAACTGTATGTTGCCAATACGCGCCGCTAGAGGCGCTGCGGATTGGCCCATGGTATTGTAGGGTTTCATGACAATCAAAATAGCACAAAGCCTATATTTCACCAACTTTACAATTGTCAGTTTTCAATGACAATTCACTATCAACTGCCGACTTGAAGAGCTTTTCTTTTAGCGCGCTTCACATTGTCAAAGAAATGTAGTTTGAATTATCATATAAAACTGACAATTGTAAAGATGATGAAACAGGTGCCAGATGGCAATAGTATCGCGAGGTCCGCTTGAAATTTCCGTCACGTTAGATATTGGTTAGTTAAATTTAACAATAAGCCAAACGCAAACTTGTCATAAACGTCGAAGGGACCCCACGATACTAATGCCATCTAGCCATACGTCGTCTGTCTGAAAACCGTAACGAGAGCTATCGCGACTCAAAAATCCGCTAGGATCGTTAGTGCCGACTGTCGAGTGAAGTCTATCTGTCAATTGCCACCAACATAGGTCAGCCCCCCGGACTACGAAGTGCAAAATTCGAACTACGTATCGTGCCGTCCCTCTCAAGCTAATATTATGTAACACGAGAGTGAGCGGGACGATGCGATACGAATTTCGATTTTCGAATTTCGTAATATGGGGGCAGTAGCTTGTCTCTCATTGGTGGACAATGACAGATGAACCTCAGTCGACACAAGCGATTCTAGTCGGTTTTTTGACTCGCGTCGCGATAGCCTGAGATATTACATGTGAACATTCGAGAAGTTATGTCAAAAATTGCTTCTAGAGACTTAGCGTCGTGCAGTGACTGCAATTTTATGCTTGTTGACTAAGGGTGTAAATTGTAGATAAGAGAGCCAACTAATCAAAGGGGCGGACCGGACATGAGATGTGTTACATTACATAGTGTATGTTGACATGAAAATGTCTGTTGTTTCTGTCTGCCAATGTCTATAAAATATAGCTTCCTCTCAAATAGTAAGTCTGGTGTAGCTAGTTTCCCTATCGAGAGGTATACACAGAGTTGCATGTATAGTCGAGGAAATTAATTCCTGACCCACCGTGGAACCTTTTCACAGTAAACGTCATAGAGACATCGCATTGCTTGAGAAGGAAAATCGTTATGACGTTTACTATGAAAATGTTCTATGGTGGGTCAGGAATTAATTTCCTTGGCTGTATTAGGTATTCATTTCGTATAACACTTAGACCTCTCCTTAAGATTCAGACACTAGCGCCATCTATGAACTGTAAAGAATAAAACTAATATAGATGGCGCTGTGTTGAGCATAGGTCTAAATGCCATACTAAAATAATGGTAGAGGCCACTCTTTACTGGAACTAACTAAGCTTAATTTGACACGTTCGTCGGCGGTAAGCGGCTATAGCTGTAATAACAATAGAAATTGTATCGTGTCTGGTTTCCCGCCGGTGAAAGTATCAAGGGAACGCGAAACTGTGTAAATGATGGCAGTAATCTTGGTTTTATCGTCCTTGCTTGTACAGTGCAATTACTCTAAATTTTTGCCACCGACAGATGTTATGCCTTCATTTGATTTTCAAATTTGATGTCATACAAATAAAACATTCATTACAAAATCTGTTAAACATGTTACACATTTTGCAATAAGTATTTTATTCGTACGACATTACATTTGAAAACGAAATGAAGGCATATCATCTGTCAATAGTAAACTTAAGAGTAATCAAGGACGATAAAACCAAGAGGACTGCCAATGGCTATAGAATGTCGCGTTCCTGTAAAATAATGAGCCTGCTGTAGCTAGTCTCGCTATAAATAGAGAGGTATCTGTACTATTAATTTTGTAAGACACTTAGACCTCTGGCTATCACAATAGCACCATCTATGAACTGAAAGAAAAAACGAATTTAGATGGCGCTATTGTGTTAGCCAGAGGTGTAAATGTCATACCAAATGAATGGTACAGAGACCCCTCCGTAGTTAAAACTAGCTACAGCAGGCTCATTATTTCAAAGAAAACGCGACATAGACACTGGCAGTCCTCTTGGTTTTATGGTTCTTGGTCTTGTATTAAGAAAAGAAGACATATAAGAGAGAACACATATAATCCAGATTGTGATACAGGAGTGGATAAAAATGTGAATGTGGCTATATCGTAAGTAGTTTGATGAATAAAAAAGCAAACAAAAGTTTCTAGACTACTGTGTCATTCTATGGAACTTGCTAACTATGTAAACAAACCGCCATTGTAAATTCATCACTCAGACAGAGACAATTTCAGTACAATTTTTCCATGAAATAACTTTAATATCAATTTTATTTCGATCTAGTGTTAAATTTCCCCAAAAAAGAATTTAAAAAATGCCAGTAAAGACTAGAATATGATTTAAATGTATTCGAAGTGGAAGACAAAAATGACATGAAAATAATAAAATCAATGCACAGTCAGTAGCAGAAGCTAAGCAACCGAAGCGGTCACAATGATCTGCACAAGCTCTTATGTCTATAACAATAGAGCAGTGCTTAGATCATTGTGAGCGCTTCGGTTGCTTAGCAACTATTGCTGATGACTATACTTATAATATCGTTACTGACAAATAACATGACCACCATTAATTAAAAAATATATACAAATAATTGAAATATAATATACGAATATGGCCGTACTACATACATACACAATAATATCACGTAAATCTAATTATGAAAAGTGTAGCAAGACAATCTGATTGAATCACGTGAATGTGTAAGTCAAATGTGTAAAATGTACGAGTGTGTAAACATGAATGAGTGTGACAGTCGAATTTGTGCATCGGAATCGTAAACGTAAATTACAATTTTCAACTGCTCACAGACAATACCATAACTTCAATACTGTGGGTGAAAAATACAATGTAAACAAAACATGTTTACCTTACTAATAACAATAAAAACAAGAGGACTGCCAATGTGTTTACAATGTGGCGTTGCTTTAAAATAATAAGCATGCTGAAGTCCGTTCCACTAGAGGTCTCTGTACCATTCCTTTCACAATAAGTACATCCCTTTACTTGGCCGAAATGAATAGAGAAAACCTGAATTATAGTCTCTTCTCATTTTATTATCTACTTATTAAAAATGTGTAAAAAAAAATAGGCAAACGAGCAAGTGGGTCACCTGATGGTAAATGATCACCACTGCCCATATACACCCGCAACCCCGAGGGGTTTGCAGATGCGTTGCCAACCTAGAGTTAATATGAAATGCCTCTTGTGCCCGTAATTACACCGGCTGTCTTACTCTCCACACCGGAACACAACAGTGCAAGCACTGCTGCTTAGCGGCAGGATTAGCAAGTAATAAAATAAAAATACAATACTGCTATAGATATTGGTGATGGTTCAAAACAAAAATGTTTTAAGTAAACTTCTATTGCTAATGATGTTTGACATTCATATTCATTTCTTTAATTTATGGCATAATTTTAAACAGCAGAAATATTCATAGATGACTATTCTGCCATGTGCTGCCTGATTGCATGATTAGGTGTAGCGAAAAAAGTTTTTCGACAGAACAGGCAAAAACCAATCTTAATAAACACCTGACATGTAAAAACATTTCCCAATTCAACTATATATATGGCTCAACACAAAAGCGCCATCTATATTAGTTTTTCTTTCGTTTATAGATGGCGCTGGAGCACAGCAAATGTCTAAGTATCACACGAAATGAATGGTACAGAGACCTCTATAGTGAAACAGTGAAACTAGCTACAGGAAGCTTATTATTTCAAAGGAACGCGACAATGTATAGCCATGGCAGTCCTTTTGGTATTATCGTCCTTGAACCTTATCAACACTGAAATTGTATACGTACAGTCGAGTTCTCCAATATCTACACAGTCAACAGTTCAAAAATATCTATAGACAGAGCTTATTGCCAGTTACATAAGGTCCGTGTTTAGATATTTATGAACCGTTGGCTGTATAGATATTGGAGAACTCGACTGTACTACTCAATAATTAAACTATAGAGGCCACTCACAAGAGAAACCTAGAAAGAGATGTGTTTTCTCTAATGCCTGTCACTTTTCGGTACTAAATGGTAACCGATTTGACATGCCCATACCCCTGTTAAAGTTAGGTAGATAATAATTAAATCTGAGTATTATTATCGTTGTCCAGAACGGCTGTTTCACCGCCTGTCAAACCGGCTGTCATTTAGTACGGAAAAGTGACAGTAGCTTTCGAGGTTGCATTAAAGAATAAAACTAGAGGTTTTTCTTGGCTTAAATTATCAATGTATTTCAAATGAATTAACTTTATTTCTCGTGAGGTTAAAGACAGCGTAGATAAGGTTCAGAGGGCAAAAATAATTAATAATTTCACAAGCATTTTTAACTCAACTCAATTAACACAATTAATTATTATTAATTAATTAATATACCTGTATCTACATTTATCGAATTATCTGTGAATAGTTTCCCACATTATTATATTATTTATAGGTTTATCTCGATTAATTATTGCTAAATATTGTATTATTCGTAAATACAAAATCAGTTTTGAGACATAATTACAACACAAGAGAACAAAATACAAAAGTTGTAAAAATCTTAAATTAAATTACCTAAATGAAATACTAAAACAACATCGAAGCAATGTAAAATTATGTAGTCAAAGGTAGTAACAAAAAGTGTATAAAATTAGCCTTGTTCAT
Organism: Clepsis dumicolana; assembly: GCA_963691665.1. Taxonomy (NCBI): domain Eukaryota; kingdom Metazoa; phylum Arthropoda; class Insecta; order Lepidoptera; family Tortricidae; genus Clepsis; species Clepsis dumicolana. Next base: position 830,034 of record OY829505.1, on the reverse strand, counting down.
GATAGTCTTAATAATAGACAATAGTACATTACTGTAGAGGCCGGAAAAATAGGGATTGCCGGCCAGGTAGATAAACTATATGATACGAGGCTTGCAATCCCTTTTCAGGTATAATACTTTTTCTCAAACATGCAATGCAATAAAAATAAACTTCTAGATTTAAAATTCAATTTAAACATAGTAATTTCGTTCTATTTAAAATTATAATTGATTTTTTTAATAGTTGAACGCCATGATACTTTCTCAACAATTGACATTGCAAACGGAAGACTATCACTGTGCTGGCCCAAACCTCCCAATTTTGTGTGGAATTCCATTACAGACCTCTCGCTTGACCGCGCCGGAAACGTGGTACTTCGCAGCCTATTATAAAGAACATAACGTCAATATTTCATTGCATGTTTGTGAAAAAATGTCTTAAACAGCAGTTGAATTCTAAAACCAGGATCTTTTGGGCTCTTAAAACAGGTGAAGCCAGTGTCAAACGTTAAGTACACAAACTTACAAAATAAATAAAACCTCTATAGCTGCCGTCAGTAATTCAGAGTTTCAGTCTTCGAATGAAAATACAATAATAAACTTTGAGCTGCATTTGTTAGGTTTCAGACTTGGAAGAGGCAGTAGCTAGTCTAGATTTAATTTAGTAATCCAAATTTTTTTTTAAAATTTAGACTTTAAAACTAGGAATACTAATGCCATTATCCATAAACGTCACTCAAGCCTCCATTAGTTAAAATTGTAGCTACCCTAGCGCCACACGCGGATGACGTCATCACTGTTCTACATCGCGCTAGCGAAGTTTCTCAAGTCGGTTGCATAAATACAACTTCCAGCTCTCTTCCTTCGGACTTCGGTCCCCAGGCATACCATCTGCCTGGAGAGAGATCTCTCTATTGGAGTCCTCCCCAAAAAAATGGTTTTGTCTTCTTCTTACTAACGGAAATGTCAATGTGACAAAAAAGGAAAAACGAACTTTAACGGCATTTTAGTCAAAATAGTCTGATGAATAATAAAGATTATCGAAAAATGTAAGCAAAATCAAAGTGGTTTGACGAACTAGTAATGGTTATCGCTACTCAAAAATCCGCTAGGATCTAGTGTCGTGTGTGGTCCATCTCTCATTCTCCACCAATGAAAGAAGCTACTGGCCTATGATTGGTGGAAATCACGGGCCAACCACCCTCTGGAGTCTGGACACCGCATCTTCTATAATTTACTTGGAAAGTCATTACGAAAAAAGCCGCGGTGAGCGGGCCGGGGGAACGCGTCGCGATTGGTTCTCAGCTTGTCATTTCGCTTGTCATCTGGTCGAAAGTGAGCCGCGATTCGGGGCTAGAGATTTATAGGTGCAAATGAGCATATGCGTTTCGGAAACGTTCGACATTAATTTGGTGTCCAGAGGGTGGTTGGTCCGTGGTTGAAATGTACAGATAGACCTCACTCGACAATAGCGATTCTAGCTGATTTTTGACTAACTAAATCCAAGAGGACTTCAAATATCTATACAATGTCACGTTACTTTAAAACAACAAGACTTCACTATAAAGAGGTCTCTGTATACCATTGATTTCCTACAGTCATCAGCAATAGTTGCTAAGCAACCGAAGCGCTCACAATGATCTAAGCACGGCTCTATTGTTATAGACATAAGAGCTTGTGCAGATCATTGTGACCGCTTCGGTTGATAAGAACTATTGCCGCTGACTGTATGACAATTACACCTCTGCTACCCTTAATTTGACCACTCACGTATATAAGTCGAGTTTAGTGAGTTCTGCTGTTCAAAATTATGTCATAAACCAATGTAGCTGAATGTCAAATATCATTAGCAACAGAAGTTTGCATAAAACATTTTTGTTTTGAACCAATATCAACATCCATAGCAGTATTTGGTATTTTTAATTTTATTACACATTTTTAGTGCTTAAATATAAAATCAGGTGAGACTGGTGTTCCGGATTTCTCTTTTCAGTTCCGCCTAATAAAGGGCTGACACAACAGCGCCATCTATAAGCTAAAAAAAGAAACTTCTACAGATGGCGCCATTGTGTTCAGAGGTCTACGGCAATGGTACAGAGGCCTCTATAGTGGTTCTTAGCTAAGTTTCATTAAAATCGGTTGACCCGTTTTTAAAATATTGAACTTTGAAATGACAATGTCGGGGGTTTTTCAACTTTTCTAAGTTTCTAAGTGGATTGACAATACAAACCAACTTGCGCTCAAAGGTTATTGACAGCATCGAAGTGTTGAAAAGTGACGCTAGAGATAATTAACAACAGAAGCAGCATTCTGCAGCAATCAAAATAAAATAATAAGTCTGAATGAACAAATAAATTAATGAATGAATTTTCGCATCTTTAAATCTAGAATAGCTAAGACCAGATGGTATATTTCAAAGAACATAAATTCGCAAAGCATTGTTAATTATAAGTAGGTACACAATGGACATTTCGCAGCAGCTTATATGTGGCGGCCACTAGGTGTCGCTACCGTCGCAAGTAACAAAAACCTACTTCATAACTTGTAATACAAGCGGAAACCTTTTCAACGTATGCAAGTTACAAGCTGGCTTTATACTACGAAGTGCAATGTTCGGACTTCGTATCGCGCCGTCCCGCTCACGCTAATATTTAATACGAGTGAGCGGGACGGTATGATACGAAACAGGTATGTTGAGTTCCATGAATAACAATGACAGTCAATGCTTTTTTTTACCATTTTTGTTAAACAAACCTGCGTTCGCTTAAAAACTTTAAACCAAATTAAGAAAACCACTATAATAATGGCAGTGGCATAAAAATACAATAACGTCGGTCCTTCTTCTAGGTATTTATACTTGGTTTTTTCAGCATTAGAAAGACGAACAATCTTAACAAGTCTTTTTATTGAAAAATGCATTTTAAAAATAAGCAGAAGTTACATTAATATCTAAACGCTCTTTGCAAAAAGAGCATTAGCGAAAGACATAAAAAAAAAAGTTGAAGTTAGGTATAAAACCATAACAATATAAATAACTAGCTGACCCGGCGAACTTTGTTCTGCCTTAGACGCCAGAAATGAGCAGATTTTTGATTTTATTAAGTTAATTGTTTTATTATATAGAGTTGTCAGGTTGATCTAGCTGACCCGATAGTTATGACTAAGGTTACATTAAAAAAGTTTAATAATTTTATATGGTGGTTAAGTAATTTCAAATTTTCTAATTTTCCGCGCAATTTCCTTATGTTTTTCTTTCATAAGAACCTTCTCCTGATAATAACGAACAGAACAAAAAAAAGAATTAACGAAATCGGTCCAGCCGTTCAGGCGTGATGCCGTGACCAAGGGAAATAGGGATTCATTTATATATATAGAAGATTATATCTCATTAACTGTTACTAGCCAACTTACTTATTTAATAAAAGTAGTTCTCAACAAAAACACATGTGATCTGGATACCTTTTTTTCTATCGCTGAAAAAAACAATGCTAATTGTCTATGACATTTCCATTTCTCATTCCAAGTGCAGTAGACATAATAGAAAAACGTTTCCCGCGGGCCAGGCAAAAATCAATCTTATGACAATGCCACAAATGCCACTTTGACAGGGGAAAGCTTTCTCATTTTAACTATACTAGTTAGTCTGTGTTCTAAGGTGGGAACTCCATATTAACTTGACATATAAGATATAAGTATCGAACTATATAGTCTCTACCCCAAGGCAAGTCAGCCTCAGGATCTCGGGTAGAAGAAATCAATGCAACGATAATACGAGTCAAACGCAGATATGTTTACGGGCAGACTTGTGGCATTTAGCATAATAAAAAAATATTTGATCGAAAAACAACCAACATTTTTTTTTAACATAGATTTTTGTAATCACATCAATTTTTTTTTCAACTGGCAATGTGTTGAAAATTCAGCTGCCAATTTACCTATCGCGAAGCACACGGTTATGAGTTAGCTACAAATAAGCCTTAGTCTAGTTGGCAGTATTATTCTATGTAAGTATAACTAATAATTATTTTATTTACATCTGATATTCCTGGGTGAAACGGGGAAGACTAAGCTGCTTAAGGAATCAAAATTCTACTCTGATATTTTTAAACAAATTATTCTAATATTTTCTTAATAAAAGTATCAGTGATAACAAAACTGCAAGCTCTAAAACAGTTTATCTCTCTTCAAGTAGTTGTTAGGGAGACATACAGTCAGCAGCAGTAGTAGCTACGCAACCGAAGCGCTCACAATGATCTGCACAAGCTCTATGTCTATAACAATAGAGCCGTGCTCAGATCATTGTGAACGCGTCGGTCGCTTAGTTACTGGCTGTACTGATCAACCAACAAGAAACGCGTTGTGTAGTGCTAATGTTATTAAACATTTCCTGTTCACATCTTTGTTTTAAGACTCAGTTGTTTTTAAATCTACATCCACATAAAAAAATGCTACAATTCACAAGATGAAACTTTATTTTTCTAATAAGTCAAGAACACCCGAGTCTTACCCGTTTGACCGCAAAGGCAGTGACGCACGAGTCGACTAAAGCACAAAACACAGTTTGGCTGTGAACACAACGTTCCGTGTGTAAACCGCTTAAGAATGTGAAAGTCCTTAAAGGTTGACAAGAGTTCGAATCACTTTAGAAAAGATTTGTCATTATTTTGAAAACATATCCATGTTCTTATGATTCAACAATTCAAACAGCTATCACTTAGGTGCCATTAAGGCAAAGAAGTCGGCGTAAAAACCGGTAAAAAACGACCCAGAAATCGTTAAAAAGGCGGACTTACACATTCATTTAGAATTTGCGCTTACAAAAAAAATATTTACAATAAAATAAATGCATTTACGTGGCAAGTTAAGTACTTCAGTTAGATCACAATACATTGTAGTAAGAAATAAACCACGTATCAACTACAGGGTCAGAACGATTACACTACTTATTACATAACACCATGTATTACTGTTTCGATATCAAAAACCATGAATATACACATACAAACATCGAAATGAGTACCGTCAAATTTGCTACCTACAAATATGTACATTAAATACCTATCATTTGAAAAACTCGAAATCGATTGCTTTCCTGTTCCTCGTACTTAGCTATTCGTAAATAAATCTATACCGTTAATTACTTAGGCATTAAAATAAAACAATAAATGATCACAAAGATGTAAAGTTCAGTCAAGATATTTGAGTCGAGTCTTGTAGAGAATACTTCGTTTTAACATAAATTAGTTACGGCTCTTATTCGTTGTAGTGTGAAGACGGTTTAATAACAGCTGACGGGTTCATGTAGGCCTTAGTTACGTAAATTAAAGCCAAAACTAAATAAATACAATCAGCAAAATAGATAAATTTCCTTAGCTTAATTACCCTAGGCTAAACGCTAAGACAGTTTTTTAGAAAAATATACAAAATGCATTTCGAATACCGGTCCAAGGAGATCGTCACTTCACTTTGATTCACACGAGAAAGCCGTAGGGGCCACTGACGCGGATTTGGGCGCGCATGCTTTGAACACTGTTCATTATCTTTTTCTGGTGACCGACGAGCGTCACACCGAGCGAGGCGAGCTGATGGACCGTCAGGTCTACCACAGCATCCATATCCGTGATGCCAGCCGCGCGGAATTTCTCCACATACCGCGACATCTTAATGCACTCCAGCCATTCCTCCACCGACGAGAACTGGATCATGTCAGGAGTGTCGCCAGCGAGGGGATCCGCCGACCGGTTCTGCGCGATCTTCCTCAAAGTGTCCGGATTGCGGATTAGCTTGTCGAGAGTCTTTACGATGCTGGAGAAAGTCGGCCGGTGCGTGCGTTCCTTCTGCCAGCAGTCCAGCATGAGCTGGTAAACCGCTTCAGGACAGTCCATGGGCGCAGGGAGGCGGTAACCTTTCTCTATCGACTTTATCACGTCCTGGTTGCTCCAGTTCCAGTACGGACGCTCGCCAAAGCTCATGACCTCCCAGCAAACGATGCCCATGGACCAAACATCGCTGGCCGATGTGAATTTTCTAAAAGCGATCGCTTCTGGAGCGGTCCATCGCACTGGGATCTTGCCGCCTCTCGTGGTGTACGCGCCGTCTGCAGTCGACTCTATCTCCCGGGACAGACCGAAGTCCGCGATCTTGCAGACCAGCTGCGAGTTGACCAGCACGTTGCGAGCGGCCAGGTCGCGGTGAATGTAGTTCATCTCTGACAGATACTGCATGCCGGTCGCTATGCCCCGCAGCATACCCACGAGCTGCAGCACACGGAATTTCCCGTCGTTTGCCCGCAGGAACGTGTCCAGAGAACCATTCTCCATAAATTCCGTGATGATCATGATCGGATTGCATTTCGTCACGACGCCCTGGAGGAATATCACGTTGGGGTGCTCGAACTGGCCCATGATGGACGCTTCGGCGAGGAAGTCCCTCCTCGCTCTTTCTGTGGAGCCTGGTTTGAGAGTTTTGATGGCTACATCGATTTCCTGTCCACAGCTGGCTGGTAGCTTGAGCTTTCCGCGGCAGACGTCACCGAACTCCCCTCCTCCGATAATGGCTTCTATCGTGATGCAGGAGGCGTCTATTTCTCGTGCGAACTCCCTGACCGCCTGGTTGGGATCTTCGTAAGTGTGCGGGTCTATGTAGGTGCGAGAGCCAGTGCCAGCGAAGAGCGGTGTGGTCGCGTTGCTGCTGGTTTTGGCTGGACGCTCGGGGCCAGTGTACACTTCTCCGTTGCGGTAGTTGAGAGCGTTGCAGTCGTTCGGTTGCTTTTTGTCGCACTCGTCGTCGGCGCGCGAACGCAGGAAGAGAACTGTTGCTATAATGGCTATCACAGAGAGCACTACTACTGCTACCATAACGCCAGCAACCAGCCTGACTTGGGCACCTTCTTCTTCACCAACAAAGCTGGTCTCTGGCATGCCGGTGCGCGCGTACACTATGCCACTAAACTCCCCCCATCCCCTCTTCATTTTAGCTCTGACTCGGATCCCATACTCTGTATCTCTCCTTAGTCCCGTTATAATGACGTGAGGCTCTTTCGTGATTTTCAGGGTCGTGTTGACTCCTCTTTCAGTATTGTCTTTGGGGAAACATTTCACTTCAAAACTCTCTATAGTATCATCTGGGTCTGATGAGTCTAATGGAGGTGGGTTCCATGCTATGGACAGCTTATCACTCTCAGCACTCAGGACTCTTAGCTTAGTGACCACGCTGACCACTGAAGCCTCTGTGACAGCAGTGATTTCAATTTTCTTCGGTGGCTCACCAGTGAACTCTGTTACACCATTCTCAGCAAAAACTTGGAACTTATATTCTGTTACTGGCTCCAGATTACTGATTGACACTTTGGTGGAGTTGAGACCAGAAGAAGCGGGTCGGTACTCAACATTAGGGCCACAATTAGTGCAATGGACTCTGTAAGTAATATCATCCCGACCACCATTTTTGTGTGGTGGTTTCCAAGCCAGAGATATAGAAAACTGGTCAGCGAATGTGACAGTCAGATTATCTGGAGCAGATGGTGGTTGTGTGCACGAAATATTTTTAGGATCTTTCTTGGCTCTGTAAAAGCCAGGTACACATTTGCATTCAACGGACGCATAGGCTGTAGACTCTGAGTAGTCCGGACAGGGAATACATTGTTCATCTCCAGTGTGCGACTTGAATTTGCCCGGTGCACACTCATTACAGACCTGGTTGTGATGGTCAGGCTCGAAGCCCGCACGGCACTTGCAGGATCCACTAGGCAGGGTCCATTTGCCATCTCCTTTGCACAGATAAACCGGTGCAGCCTCACCTGAAGCTGTATCTGCGTTTTCAACACATGTGCCATTCGCTTGCTCTATCACCGTTACTTCTCTACCCGTTGGCGTAGCTGGAAATCTGGCAAAGTTAACTGTGATTTCTGGGCAGGTTATGTAGTAAACTTTGACGGCTAGCAAAGAGATACACGCGCCTTTATCTCTGAAGGCGAAATATACGCCCCTTTTTGTCACAGCAATACTTTTTACTTCAGTGTTTATATCTACCTCGGAGTTGGTGTTGAACCTGCCTTCGCCAGCAGCGATGGGGCCCACGAGTTTGTAGCTCTCCGGCTCCCATGGAGGCTGCTCCCTTGTCGCCACATCGAACTCATAATATAGCAGACTGAAAGTCTCTTTGCAGCTCAGCGCGTTGCCAGGGAACAACGAGCAGTCGCGGATAGTGAATTTAATCTCAATGTAAATACGGTTCGCGTTCCTGCGCTCGATGAAAGGCGTCCACAGCCAATTGTTGACGTTGTGGTGCGCGACGTCGCAAACCACGTATGATCGCCAGTTGATTTGCTTCTCGAAGTTCGTGTATGACTCCTCCAGCCACCCCGGGGTGCTTGCTTGCGGCCCGTACGGGAATCGAGTCCAAGATAATGTCGCTTCCGTGGTCGTGTCCAGAAGCATAACTTGCTCCCCGCGGGCGCCCCACGCCACCAGAACTATACCCACCCACAAGCAAATCATCTTGACCGCATAATAACACGATCAAACACGACCGTCCACATCAAAGTACGGAAAACAGTCACTCACGACATAACTAACGTGTCGATGTTCTAAACTTCATCCAGATAAAGGCCCCGTCATTTTGCCTTTTCAATGGAAGATTGCACTCGCGAAAACTGCACGCCGCGGCGCGACGCGGGCGGAGGGTTCACCGTGACGGCATTACGTCGACGAACGATCACGAATTATATTGTTTTATGTGAGGATTCCGCATTTTTAATTTATATTGATCCTCAGTAACACAACTCTTGACATAGATGGACGCGCAGTATTCGTCCGTGTTGCCTGCCCACTGCATATCTCACTGTCCACAGCCAGTGTTGCCATATCTACGATAATCCGATGCACAGATACTGCTAACTACAACAAACTTGCGCAGTATAGAGCTGTGATCTACGCATGTGCTGTATGTTTCTGATATTGGCGTACCTGAATTATGCTTGATTTCATTATATTTCAAAATTAAATTTAAATGCTATATATTGCGTGCTGCTGCAAGAAACGCCTTTGAATCCTTTGTTCTTGAAAAACTACTTTCACTTTACTGATTTAGTGTAGCTAATAGTCGGGACAAATAAAACACATTTGATTCGAGCGATAGTAAGTTTAGAAACCAATCTCCATTGTCTAAATTCGTAGTCTTTTTTATAAAATGAGTCATTTTAATGATTTTGGACAACGAAACGTAAAAAAACACCTTGGACTTCATTTATAAAGCGATTCTAGGCAGATTACGTGTTTTCTGATGAAAACGTAATTTAAAATTTTTTTGCTCAATAAGTAAAAAGGATATCGAGTAGATATGCACTAAGTGTGATAACAAAAGGACGTATTCTACACATTTCTATGAAACCTTAGATCATCAAATTCTTGGTAAAAAAAAAACACTTAAAAGTAGATAAGATTTACTCATTATCACTACTATCTACCTACTCTTGCAAAACAAAACAGTAAGCAAAATATTCAATAAAAAAAACTCAACGAAGTAGTTCAAGGAAACCCAACTTCATTTCATGCGCACATTCATTCGGCGTCAACAGGATTTCGTTGCATGACATCACACCCACAGCCGACCACTAAACATACCTAGTATCATATTTGAATAAATAAAACAAGGTTTCATTTTCAAGTTTAATAAACTGAACACGGCTATTGAAAACGATAACAGAGAGGTCTCAATTACAGAACGGTATTAACTATTATTTTTAATTCTTCAAACATCAAACGTAATCACTTTTGATGTCGGCTTTGCCAACATGAGGTCTCTCGCGAGTCAAAATTCCGCTAGGGTCGTTAGTGCCGAGTGAGGTCTATCTGTCATTCTCCACCAATGAGACAAGATTTCGATTTTTTTAAAAATAAATATCATGGGACAAATTGGCACCAATTGACCTAGCCCAAACTAGGCAAAGCCTGTACTATGGGTACTAGACAACGGATAATCATACTTATTTAAGTACATATTAAACATCCAATAGACCCGAAAACAAACATTCGTATTCATCATACAAACATCTGCCCCGACCGGGGATCGAACCCGGGACCTCAAGCTTCATAGTCAGGGTCGCTAACCACTAGGCCATCCGGTCAAGCTAGCCTAAGATTTGGTGGAAATTGACAGATAGACTTCTCACTCGACACCTAGCGATCCTAACGGATTTTTTACTCACGATGCCCCTAATTACAGTATAATCGCCACCACCGCATGGGCGGTATGAAAAATATTTTGATTAAGTACTCAATATAAGTAAGGCTTTAGTACTTAAGAAAAAAAAATGCACTTCATAATTTTTAGTTTGTGCCAAAATCCAAATACTAAACTATGATAGGTACTGAATGATATCTAGTTTTAACTGTGCACTATGCATTTTTTCAATATAACCGGGTTCGATTCCCGAACAGAGTACAAGTTTTTTTGTAAATCTATGTAAGTATGCAATTTCTCTTGTCACTAAAATCGAAGAACGACATAACATCGAAAGAACAGATCTTTGTACATATGTCTTATAGTTACAGACTTGCCCGCACTGACCGATCTAAATCTGCCACCTTGTATTTTGTTAATAGTATGACATATGTAGGTACAGTCAGCGTCATATATATGGTGACATCCAAAGTGATCAAACCATACGATTTGTATGGTGTACCAAAGTATTTGAGCACTTTGGATGTCACCATATATATGACGCTGACTGTACCATAAAATAAATATACCTACTTATGTTTAGCATTACTATAATATTAATGACAGTAAGTACATAGAAATCGACAGTATTAGACAGGGGGAAATTCTTTGAAATGTAGGTACTAAAATAACAGCCCAAACCATCTACTAGTAAGCGGAGGCGAGGTTATGAAATTGATAAATAACATACATAATATTTTCAATCAAACAACATATATTTTTTTAACATTAAACTACCGTAAATTTAATAATAACAAAACAAACGAATCACTCGTGTACAAAGTCGAATACTTAAAGGTACATCCGTCTCGTAGCGTACGATTTTCTACCGCCCACGCGAGCGCACCCACAAAAAGAAGTAGATATGAGTTCAAAACGTGTCGAGCTATACTCGACCTATATATTTTTCAAATTTCACACTGAAACATAAATATACAGTAAGATCAGAAAAATAAATTCTCGCACTGGTTTACGGGCCCAGGACCTCCAACATACCAGTCTATACAGTCTATACAGTCGTCCGACGAAGGCCTCTAGACCGGTCAATCGTGCGGGGGGTGCGGGGTGCGGGGCGGGCAGGGCGAGCCCCCTTGCATACGCCGCCCCTGCCCGATTAGTTAGGAACTTTCGCCCTCTTTGGTGCTTTGGCCATGCGGTTGCAGTGTCGGCATTTACGCAAACATCAAAGGCGTCGGACCACTGGTAGGTATAAACTCTTTACACTGTGACCAAACCGTGGCGTGGCCTGTGACCTCGACTTCTATGTAGGTGATCCGTTTATTTCACTATAACATAAAGAGTTTGAAAGGAAACTCTTATAAAACATTATCACCACAAAAAGCACAGTCATCAAAATATGTTTTTTTCCGGTTCATAAGGTACAATCAGCCTTTCACACAACCAAAGTAGGTACATTTATAAAAATATATCATATAGGATATAAATAGGTAGGTGTGTTCACAAGAGCTGGCACAAACAGATGACATGAAACGAAACTATTTGAATACTCTTCAGACACATGAAAATGACAGGAATCGACTTACTAACACCATGGACTTTGGGTCTCGTACAAAATTCACGAAAAATATGTTCAAGTACAACACAGCATTTTTCGATGATATAGTAGAAATTTTATAAGCTGACCCTACGAGGGCGTACCAACAATTAAATTAGCTTTACGTTTATTACATATTAATTTACTTATAGTGTAAAGTGTGGCCGTTTACCACTTAACGAGCTTAAATTGTGAACAATAACATTGTCCTATTATTTAAGGCTAACGCTAATAAAATAACAATTAATAGCAAGTAACAAAAAATGCATACAAATAGCTACCATCTTGTGTAAGTTACAAGGTTGAAATTGCAATATCATAGCACATTCTATAATGACTCTCGGACGTTGAAGGCTCAGGTAAGTCGTCGGCGTTGTATCGGCTTTCAATGTCCGAGTGTCATTATCGAATGTGCTATGCTATAGCCATTTCAACCTTTTTATTTAGAAAAGATGGTAGCTATTTGTATGCATTTTTTGATACTTGCTATTGTTATTAGCGGGAGCCTTAAAAAAGAACAATGTTATTGTTCACAAGTTAAGCTCGTTAAGTAGTAAACGGCCAGCTTATAAAATTTCTGCAAGGTATAACAGGATGACATTTCCAAAGTAGCCAGTTAGTGGCAATTTACACTATAACTAAATTAATATGTACTTAATAAAAGTAAAATCTGATCTGAAGTGTAATCTGATGCGTGAATATATAGGAGTTTTTCGTGCTAACTTCCAATTGCTCGGATAGCGTAATTGGATTAGCGCGTTACCACAGTATGGTAGAGGTTTGGGTTCGAACCCCAATTCGAGAACAAATTTTTCTGGTTTTTCTGCATATTTACGCATCAAATTTGAAATTTGTGAAAAGTAAAGCTAATCTAATTGTTGGTACGCCCTTGTAGGATCCATGTCTGTATTGGCTATGATAAGTTTCATTCAATAAATTTGTGCCAGCTTTTACGAGCTAAACTAAACTATAAATAGTATTGATGTCATGGCTTACAACTAATTGAGAGTTGGGATAAATATGAGGTGCCGATAACAAAACTAGGAAAACAACTAACAAACTGACCATGTGGAATTCAGCATCTTATGTTACTTAAGGGGATCATCTAGGAACACTGAAATTTTACACTAAAGTTATTATAACATCGCCCACTGACAATATTCATACAATTTATTCATATAAAAAAAAAATTGAAAGCAGTATTACTTAATAAAAAAGAAGGGATTTCTTCATAGAGCCAAGGACGATAAAACCAAGAGGACTGTCAATGGCTATACAATGTCGCGTCTATGAACTGAAAGATAAAACTAATTTAGATGGCGCTATTATGTTAGCCAGAGGTCTAAATGTCATACCAAATGAATGGTACAGACCCCTCCGTAGTAAAACTAGCTACAGCACGCTTATTATTTCAAAGGAACGCGGCATCGTATAGACACTGGCAGTCCTCTTGGTTTTATGGTCCTTGATAGAGCAAAATATTGTATGTACATACAATATTTAAGGTTTTCCCTACATGTGGCATAGTCGTGGGACACTCTGTATAGAGAAACACATATTAAACATCCAAGACTCGAGAGCAAACATTCATATCCATCATACAAATATCTGCCCCCATCAGGCAAACCTCACATACCTTAATCAGGTTTTCTAACCAGGCTGTAGTTCCCTTCCCTACAACACACATACCTACCCCCACTCTCAAATAAGTTACACACCTATAACTCAGAGATAAATATTAAGTAAAAAATAATATTTGATATTATTAATAAATTAGAGAAGTTGCAGCACCTAGCACAGGGGCGGATCGTGGGCCCGTGGCTAATACTCTTTGGTACTTTCTCAGATAGAGCATATTCTCAGATGGCACAGTTTCCCATAAGGTACACTTTTGCAAAAAAGCCGTTTCAAATTCACTGTCAAAAATTTTAAACGAGGTAGCCATCTTTAATTTTGGGAATGTATGCCTTATGATTATGAGAAAAAATACATTTTGGGAAAACATGCGTTTGGAGAAAATGCATATTTTGGGTAAGTGTACCTTTTGAGAGTGTACATTTTGAAGAAAGTGCACTTTTAGAGAAAGTCCATTGACTTATTAGTTAAAACAACAATATTGTCCATTGACTTCAATGGACGCTGGGGGCCCTTTGTATCCACGTGGCCCATGGCTACAGCCATAAGAGCCCAGCCTTTATATAGATCCGCCGCCTTGCATATTTTAACTAAAACCTTTTTAGGGTAACTCAATACAAGGTATCAGTGAAGGTCTTCGCACACATGAACCCGGCACCGGATCGATGACTCAACTCATGGAATTAGTACACTTCGTATGAAATGAATCTCCATAAAGTGTCATTCTATGTAACTTGCTAATTATGTAAACAAACCACCATAGTAGATTCATCATTCAGATACAATTTCAGTATGGAGGTTTGTTTATTGCGGGTGGTAGGACCTTGTACAAGGTCCGTCCGGCTCGCTACCACCATCTTACTCGCTAATCCTGCCGCTAAGCAGCAGTGCTTGCACTGTTGTGTTCCGGTGTGGAGAGTAAGACAGCCTGTGCAATTACGGGCACAAGAGGCATTTCATCTTAGCTCTCTAGGTTGGCATCTGCAAACCCTCCAGGGTCGCGGGTGTCTATGGGCAGTGGTGATCACTTACCATCAGGTGACCCACTTGCTCGTTTGCCTTCCTCGTCGTATAAAAAAATAGCTAGTTTCATAGAATGACACTATAGGCAGATAGCCTGTAGTGTAATTTTTGACATAAGAAACGTCTCGATTGCGTTTGCGTTAGCATCTCAATTACTAAGGGCAAATCGGGAGCGCCTCTAGCGGCACATATTGGCAACCTACTATTCTCATAGCGTTTGATACGAAAGCGATCGCGACGTATTTTTTGGAAGTTGATTACACTAGAGGTTCTGCACGTCTAGTGTGATGAACGGCCAAAAATACGTCTCGAACACGTGCGTTACTGTCAAATAGTATGAGAATTGCTTGTTGTCGATAAGTCCCCATCTCGCTGCTAATGTGCCCATAGTAATTCAGACGTACGCGAACGCAATCGAGACGTTTTTCGGCCGTCGATTACAAGACGCTCAACCCGTAGTGTTAATTTCACGTCTCGATCGCGTTCGCGTTCCTATCAAACACCATGACAATAGGAAGCATCAATACATGCCATTAAAGTTTCTGCCAATTTGCCCATAGTAATTCAGACGTATTCAGATGATCTAGACGTTTTTTGTGTTAAAAATTACATTACACTATCAGCATCGTAACGAGATCGCATCGCTTTACTTTTGCTTGGTTGTTGCGTCAATGTGTGCGATAACCCTTAATGATTATTTACTAATTACATTAATAGTCAAGCTTGTAATAAAACTTGATAAATGATAACATATATGTACTTGTTTAGAATATTCTTAATAGACCATTTGATATGAATACGGTATTTTATTTTCACATGAAACATAAGAATCAGACATACATCAATACAATATGCAGTAAAATTTTAAAAGTTATCAAGTTTTTTTTAAATTCACAAATATAATTAAATAAATAAATATTGTGGGACAACTGACCTTTTAAACTGGACAAAATATAGAGTTTAAATTACCTTCAACATTTGTGACAATACTTTCATGTTCTGGAAAAATGCATTCTTTTTTTTAAATTAAAGTAGAGAACTAACTAAAATCATTATTGTTATAGAACAGAATAGATATATTAGACAGTGTTATAATTTATTGAATCAGGCGTTACTTTGCGGAGGTCCATATTTATGAACTAAAAAACAATTACTTTGCTCACCCGCGACCACTAATGACAAATAGTACCCTTTTTTACCGTACTCGGTTAAAAATAACGGGGTACCTGGCGTAAATTAAAAAATAAAATAAAAAGGGTAGTTTGGAATTCATTTCTTAAAAAAGGGTAGTTTAGGACTTACATAAAAGGGTAGTTTGGAATTTATAAAATATTAGTGGGTACGTTGGTTTTGTCATTAACTAAGTTGAGTACATGGTTTACATATGTCAGTAGTGGAAGTGGTGGCATGTTGAGCGGTTGTTGTTGTGCTTCGTAAATGGCCTCGTGGAGAGTGCCGAAACGCGTCAGCGTTTAGTATAGTGGTGGTGGTGATAGTTGGGTCTGTGTGGCATGTGTTGATTCGTGTAGCAGTGGAGGCGGAGGTGTTGCATGGAAACATACATTTGCCGCACAGATATAACTATTTGTCATTAGTGGTCGCGGGTGAGCAAAGTAATTGTTTTTTAGTTCATAGACAGTGTTATGTTGTAAATTCAAGTCAAATTTTAAAGAAGGATGTGCTGTTGTCATAATTTTGCAACAAAAATTTGGTATGTAGAAAATGGAAAATAAAAAATAGATCACCTAGCAAAGCAAAAAGTATGCAAAGATCAGGGCCGTTTATAAATATAATAATTATAATTATATATACATATAAAGCAAAGAGATTACTTGACATGAATTATTAAGTACTATTCTATTATAAAACTTTTGGTAATAAAGACAATAATTATATTCTAGTGATTTATATTGTACTAATTAGTGAGATTTCTTTATATAACTCATTTGTGGTTAATTGTATTGTAAGATTTGCAAGAGCTAGAAAAAATTACTGTGGCAAGTTTCCTGCAGCCATCATGGACTTTCCACAAGAACCAGAAAACTCAAAAAATACGCGCAAAATAGCATTTAACTGTTTAGCTATTGAAGAAAATTTTGGTTTTAGGTTTGATCAATATTGACTCGAACAAAAATTCATAATTAAAAAATAAATAAAAATAAAATAAATATCACGGGACAATTTTACACCAATTGACCTAGTCCCAAATTAGGCAAAGCCTGTACTATGGGTACTAGGCAACGGATAAACATACATATATAGATAAATATATACTTATATACATATTAAACATCCAAGACCCGAGAACAAACATTCATATTCATCATACAAACATCTGCCCCGACCGGGATTTGAACCCGGGACCTCAAGCTTCATAGTCAGGGTCTCTAACCACTAGGCTATCCGGTCGTCAAACTAACCGACTAACTAGTTAAACTACTTTTTAGCTTTTAGTACTTCTTTTGCATATAATTACACTTTATCTATGGCAAAACACACTGCTTCCATGCAGTATTCTTAAAAAGATCTCCAAAATTTTCACTTCACATAATGTACCTATGGATAAACTACAGACTGATTTCAATTCACAGTATTGAAGTATTTGTGTATGTTTTTTTCCAAACTCAAGCAATGCTAGAATCTGTTCTATTGAAAAAAATTAGGGTCTAAGCCGACCTACTTCCACGGACCAGGGGAAGAGTTGCGGGTAGGGCTTTAATAAGATATAGCGACAACCTGGTGAGGATTGCTGGATCACAGTGGATACGGAAAGCACAAGACAGGTCTGAGTGGAGAGCCTTGGGGGAGGCCTATGTCCAGCAGTGGACGTCTTTCGACTGACACAATGATGATACCTACTTACTTTATTACCAAAAGATTCTATGCTACTTAAATCTAGTTGCAGATTAGAGCATAAACCTATCCCGTTGAATGGTTAAGTTTAGTGCCTCTATATCCTTGAACACATGCTCACAGGCTGGTGGTGTCTCAGTTAAATCAGCATTGATGAGCACAGAGTGCCATCCTGCTGCCCTCGCCCCCTCGTAATCCTTCTCAACATCATCCCCGATGTGAAGACACTCCGATGGTTCCGCAGGCTCTTTACACTTCTTTCTTGCATAATCGAATATACGTTTATCTGGCTTGCTGAAGCCAACATCGTAGGATGTCACAACAAAATCAAAATGGCTACCTAGACTAATGTTATTCAGTACATCGTGTAGTCGTGGGTCGTAGTTAGAAATGACGCCAACCGCGATGCCTTTATCGCGTAGAAGGGAGAGGAGTTTTTCGCTGCCCTCGGCCCGGCACCAGCATTTAGTGGTCTTGAACTCGTCTATGAGGCGTGCAGCGATGCCGTCGACGTTCGCTGAAGCAGGAAGGATCCCCGCGAACGACGACCTGACTATTTTTCGCCACCATTCTTCCCAGTTTATGGTATCTCTGCCATAGTTCGGATGCTGTTTACCGATGGATTTGAAGCTATTTAGTAATTGGATTTTCACCTGTTGCGCGTCGACGGAGAAGCCGAAGTCTTGAGCGACGACCGCGTAGTGCTGCCATGGGGGAACGCGGAATTTTAATATAGTATTCGTTGCGTCTAATGTGACCAATTTTATGCGTCGTAAGCTCATTTCTGATTCATGTTTCAACTGTCAACGCTAACGCTTTTTGATGAAGTAATCTTTTATCTCTTCATTGTCACTAAGTACTTCTCTGCCTTCTAAATTGGAAGCAACATTTTTGTATAAAAGAAAGGAAGAATACTTGAAGAACAGCACAGTACAAAAATAAATATAAATATATTTTTTGTTCATTTTGTTTTTTTATTTGACATTTACATTTTGATGGACTAAGGTATCAGCATATCAGCCACGTGTATCGAGTTGTTGCTATACATGCTTTGCTCTACACATATCTAGCACCCGGATTAGCAGGGTTTGAAACAAAAACTACAAGTAAGAATAGCACTTTGATTTTGGTATATTTAATTATAGATACGATTAATAATGTTTTTAAATGTTTTACAAAAATTATATTTATTTTGAGTATAAAGACGCCATTCATTATCATTCCGCTATGATGTGTTTGCTGAACTGTCAAGCAAGATAGACGTCAGTCAGTTTGTGTGCTGCTGTGTGCTGTGCTATGTGATTGTAATAACACCAAATCTTTACTTTATCCTTAAATCCTTCACCAGTCTCGGACTCGTCTTTAAAGGGCAGTAAAGTAAAACGTTATATTCTTTCCGTATCATAACGTTCTTAAAAGTCAATTACAACTATGCCGTATGTAGATAAAGGTAAGTAATTTCGCACAAGTAGGCCACGTCAGTGTTGTTTTTAATAATTTTTATCTCAAAATTTCCCCTTAACTTTGACCTATGTTAACTACTTATTCACTTCCTAAACTACACGTCTATGTACCAAGTCAGCCTATTAAATATCCTTATTCGCTACTAGTAATTTAACATGGTAAAATTCAATGATAATAAAATTTGATAATAATTTGTACTTAGCTGATCCTATTGTGATTGTGACATCATGTGTTTCTATGTATGTTATGATGTGTGGGAAGTACTAGAAGTAACACAGGCGCAGGAAACATTGATAACTAATCAATATAATAAAAAACTCTTCCGTTACTGACTGAGTGACTGACAGACAACGCTCAGCCGAAACCTTTGCCCCTGGGAGGCTGAAATTTTGCATATGGGTTGCCTTGATGATGTAGAAAAGCAGTAAGGACGGATTTGTGCAAATTCCCACACAATAGAGAATAAACGGGGTTTATGCGCATACAAAGTCATTTGCAAAAGCTGGTTAACACCATCATTTAATTACATGGTATGACAACCAATTCGAGCCATCCTTCAGAGCCTAATGAAAAAAGGAAAGGAAGGTTGCCCAATCTGTTTCTAAGAACTTGAAAGGCTTCCACTTGGTTTCAAATAATGATGCAATCACTGTTTATGTTTTGCAATACTTAAAAATTCTGCTGAAAATAATGGAACAGATATTAAAAGTAGTAGGAATAGCCTAGGCTTAGAGTGTCATTTATATTATAAAGGAAAAGGGAACACAGCCATACTATGCAACCTGTTTTAAAGGAGCAGGGTGGATCTCGTCATAGTATGGAGGGTCACCGAAGGGGTAGGGGGTGAAAAACGGTTCACATAGTGTAGGTACATACCCTAATTTAAAAAGAAAAGCCTTGACTGACTGACTGATCAACTCCCAGCCCAAAGCCTTGGACTTAGAAGCTGAAATTTGGTACAGAGGTTTCTGTTATAATCAACACTAGAGATCTTTTTGAAATTCTACCCCTAAGGTGAAAAAAAGTAAAAGTTTGTATGAGAACATTATTTTAAGAGAGACCCCCACTTAGTGAATATATTTTTCAAGAGAAATAAACAAACATGTGTTTTGCTGTTTTTTTAAATTTCGACCCAAAATTAAAAGCGAGCTGGAAATTTGTACGAGAAATAGATTACTAAAACATCAACATCAAAAATCATACAATTCAGACAATGGATAGAGAGGGATTTTGCAAAATACCCACTGGACAGGAGCAAACCTGCCTCTGAAAGCTAGTAAATTCACAATGAATCTCATCATACATCTCACTTTTTCACATTTCAGATGGGGCTCTGGTGCACAAAAGTCCAATCACTATCTACGGTCTGTTCTGGTCAATAGTCAACTTCTTCTATCTCTTGTAAGTATTCTGTGTTACTCTCTTTACCTTGTTCTTATTCATCGATGTATGTTTCTTTGACAATATGAAGCGCGCTAAAACAAAAGCTCTTCAAGTCAGCAGTTGACACTGAATTGTCATTGGAAACTACCAGTTGTAAAGTTGGTGAAATAGGGGCCAGAGAGTAGAGACGCACTGTATTTAATAATATCAGCAACTTTGTCCGTCTATCAGGCCAGTGGGACCTTTTCACGGAAAATGACTATTACTTTTATTTTCTACTAGCTTATGCCCCGCGGCTTTGCCCCCGTGAAATATTTCAAAATGGGCTAGTTCCCTATCCCGTGGGAATTTCGAAGAATCCCTTCTTAGTGCACCTCTTAGGATACTCAAGGATATGTTTGCCAAATTTCAAGTCTCTAGATAAAGTGGTTTAGGCTGTGCATTGTCTGTCAGTCAGTCACAGTACTGTTTTATAGGTATTGATTTATCAGTCTTGATCTTGTGGTGTAACAGACAATTTTACAAATTTTTTGGTCGAGTGTGAACAGAACGAAAGCATCAGACGCAGATATTTCAGGTGCCTGGATCTGAGTAATGGAGGGATTAATGTTGTGTTGTCCAACCCTTTGTCCAGAGACACTGTCCATATTTACAAATTTGTAGAGAGCTCCTTCATTGCTAGGGAATCTAGCACTGGAGGCAGTGCTTCGTAAACTATGAATACCTAGTCTCCCCATGAGGCTGACATGGTCACACCAGGTGTACCAAAGCCTCAATAAAATATAAGATAAAAAAAAAACAATTTTGATTGATTTTTGGGGTGACACCTACAGTAACCGTACCGGGGTACCACCCATACTGGCTATACCCCATTATACTTATTATTTATTATAAACATTATATTATTTACAATTTTTTATCAGCTTATTTCACCATCATACAAAATACAAAATGTATTCTTCCCACAGCTTCCAAACTCTGGTG
This sequence comes from Clepsis dumicolana, assembly GCA_963691665.1. Classification (NCBI taxonomy): domain Eukaryota; kingdom Metazoa; phylum Arthropoda; class Insecta; order Lepidoptera; family Tortricidae; genus Clepsis; species Clepsis dumicolana. Next base: position 808,937 of record OY829505.1, on the reverse strand, counting down.
AATGCTGACTTCAACAAGCACGGGGACAAGTATACGAGGACCTACACCAAACCTGGTGGCGGGTGAGAATACTCTTAATTAATACAGCATTTCTGCGAAATCGAATCGAAAGTTACTGATGTAGCTCAGCCAATTGACCACTTTGGGTAGTGGGCGGGGCACATTGCTCGTAGAACTGATGGCCGTTGGGGCCGTAAGGTTCTAGAGTGGCGACTGCGTACCAGGAGGTGGACGGACGGTCTGGTAAGGAAAGGAAGCCATTGGCTGCGGGTAGCACAAGACCGGTTGTCGTGGAGATCCTTGGGGAAGGCCTATGTCCAGCTGTGGACGTCTTCCGACTGATATGATGATGGTAGAGCATTGGCATCAAATTATATCCCAGGTAGAAGAGTGGTTTGACGTAGCAGAGGGTCGTGGGTTCACTTTTTTGTATACGTATTTTATCATGAGCATTTCGGTGAAGGATAACATTGTAAGGTAAGCTGCACACTTCTGCGGAGCAATTCATTAGTGTGTGTGGAGGTGCCAATCAGCACAGGGCCTGCATAGGAGCTATAGTCCAAGCTAATCCCTCTCATTACACAAAGCAATTCTTTAGGGGCACTGTAAGGGGGCTGCTTTGGTTTCCTAACAACAGCGAGGTCTAACTGTCTCCACCAATGAGAGACAAGCTACTGACCTGTGATTGGTGGAAATTTACAGATAGACTTCACTCGACACAGTGATCCTGGCGGATTTTTTTTAATAACCCCCGACAAAAAAGAGGTGTTATAAGTTTGACACGTGTATAATATATAATTATGTGTATCTGTCTGTGGCATCATAGTTCCCAAACGGATTCACCGATTTCGGTGCGGTTTTTTTTCAATAGAAAGCTAGTTTAATCGAGATGGTTCTTAGTCAAGTTTCGTTAAAATCGGTTCACAAGTTTTTAAAATATTGAATTTTGAAATGACAATGTCGTTTTAAAAACTTGATTTTCCTTTTAGACCTCCGAGGCCACCGTCCAGAAAGTTCGGGGGCTTCGACTCGGGCTCCAGTCCCGGCCCGGCGCCCGCCGGTGGCGGCGGCTGCGGCTGCGCAGGCTAAACCATGATACACCAGTCAAAACACGTAGGCCTGCCATTTAAACCTTCGACCGCCATACAGTACTGATTGAGCGAGCCGCCGCCGATTTTATTTCACACAAGGTTCAAAGTCTTAATTAAACGGGCTGCCTCGCGAACCGGCTTGCTCAGTCAGTACCCGGCCACACATCCTCAAAATACCTAAATTTGCATACTTATATTCGTTAAATGTTGGTCTTAAATTGTACTAATTTTATATGCAAGTAAATGTACCGTATGCGAATCTAAACGGCGGCGCCGTTTCTGTCTTAATTTTTTTTTCCATCTGTATTTGATATTGACATGTTTATAAGTCTTTTACATCTTTTTCTTTCGACGACCGGATAGCCTAGTGGTTAGAGACCCTGACTATGAAGCTCGAGGTCCCGGGTTCAAATCCCGGTCGGGGCAGATGTTTGTATGATGAATATGAATGTTTGTTCTCGGGTCTTGGATGTTTAATATGTATATAAGTATGTATTTATCTATATAAGTATGTTTATCCGCTGTCTAGTACCCATAGTACAGGCTTTGCCTAGTTTGGGACTAGGTCAATTGGTGTCAAATTGTCCCATGATATCTATTTTTTATTTTTTTAGGACAACAGCGAGCGATCTTTAATCCATAAGACACAAATTTGCTAGTGTTCACATACTATTATAATCTATTCAAAACCTTATGACTTATTGGTTGTATTGTGAACATTGACTTACCAACACCATGGACTTCGGGTTAGCGCTTGAAAACGTCCGAATCAAAGATCCACTAATCGAGCGTCAGTCAGTCTTAGTTTGGTCGAACGACAGCGCCATGACGTATGGCTGTCATCGAAAAATGCCCTGTTGTACTGGGACACGTGAATTTTGTACTAGACTTAAATTCCACATGGTGTTAGTAAGTCAATGATTGTGAATGAAAAAAGGGGGGTTAAGATTCTATTAATATTGTTCCATTTCTATTCCTGAAATGCATTTGAGCCTGGTGGTCTTCAGTACATGCCGAATTAATACCTGTATTTTTTCTCTCTGACTCACACAAGTACCCAGCTCCACTGGTTCAGCCATCGTGAATCTAAATTCCCTACAGCACACCTTTACAAAGCCGTGATTTGACACTATGGCCTCTCAAGCAGAGGGTCGTGGGTTCAGACCCCGGCTCGCACCTCTGAGCGTTTCGGAATTTATGTGCAAAATTACATTTGCAAATTTATCATGAGCTTTTCGGTGAAGGAAATCGTCGCGAAACCTGCACACTCCTGCGAAGTAATTCAACGGTGTGTGTGAAGTTCCCTCGTACTGGGCCTGCGTGGGAACTATAGCCTAGGAGAAAGCCCGTGCCCAACAGTGGGACGTAAATAGGCTGATGATGGCGCATTTACTAGTTTTCGTTCGACGACTATGAGATAAAGTCGAGGAAGCTCCTCGCGGAGCTCCTATTCCGTGTAGTCTAGGCGCAACTCCAACCTAACCTGGTAAAGAGACTCAAAGTCGTGGAACGAAAACAAATAAGTGTGCTGTTTAAAGGGATTTTGAATTATGGTGAAATGAAAACGGATCACTCACGTACATAAGTCGAGTTTAGCCCGACATGTTTCGGACTAATTCGTAGGCCTTCCTCTGGGAGTGCACGACCCAGCGGAAGAACCAGAGGAAAGACTACGAATTAGTCCGAAACATGTCGAGCTAAACTCGACTTATATACGTGAGTGATCCGTTTTTATTTCACTATGATTGAGTCTCACGGTAGTTTCACGTTAAAAGTGGATTTTGAATTCCCGATGACTCAACCAGTTGAGTGGCGTATTTGTGCTGTGGGTCAGAGACTATATTTTGAATTCCCGATGACTCAACCAGTTGAGTGGCGTATTTGTGCTGTGGGTCAGAGACTATAATTTTGTCGTTTTCGTATTAAAATTTAATGTAAAATTCGTTTATAAGTCTCTAACAAATAAATCTGCTTTGTCAAGGTTCTGGGGTGTACAGTCAGCATCAGAAGTATAGTAGAAATTTTGTAAGCTGACCGTTTATTAGTTAACGAGCTTAACTTGTGAACAATAACATTCTTAAGTACTTAATAATCTTTTCTAAATAAAAAGGTTGAAATTGCTATAGCATAGCACGTTCGATAATGACACTCGGACATTGAAAGCCGATACAACGCCGGCGACTTACTTGATTACGGCTTTAAATGTCCGATAGTCATTGTAGAATGTGCTATGCTATTGCAATTTCAACCTTGTGACTTACAGGGGATGGTAGCTATTTGTATGCATTTTTGGTTACTTGCTATTAATTGTTATTAGTGGTAGCCTTAAAAAAAGAGAATGTTATTGTTCCCACAGTTTTAAGTGGTAAACCGCCAGCTTATAAAATTTTTACTATAACTAAGCAACCGAAGCGCTCACAATGATCTGCACAAGCTCTTATGTCTATAACAATAGAGCCGTGCTTAGATCATTGTGACCGCTTCGGTTGCTTAGTTATAGTAAAAATTTTATAAGCTGGCGGTTTACCACTTAAAACTGTGGGAACAATAACATTCTCTTTTTTTAAGGCTACCACTAATAACAATTAATAGCAAGTAACCAAAAAAGCTATACTTCTGCAGCTGACTGTTTTTGCATTTATTTGCATTTAGTACCGAAAAGTGACAGTAGCGCTCGAGGCTGCGCCAGTGTTCGATTTGACTTAAAAAAATTCCCTCTGCTGTTTATAGCGTTACTCGATCAAGGGATGCATTTAGAATGTAAGACTAAAACACCCACGCGTCTATTTGGAATACTTTTTTATTTAAAAAATAATGAACTTTACGTGACCTTTCCACTAAAAAAGACAAAATAAATTCTGGAAACTTAACTGTCCAAGATATTTATTTTAAATAAATATAGTCCGTTAAAGCATCTTTTCGCGCATGTTTCCCAGTTTTTACTTTTGGAAAAGCGCCTCTGGATATCGAGTAATTATATTTTTAAAGATTTTCATTTTTATTTTTTTTTCTCCCCAAAAACTCTAAGGTGGGACTTGTGTCTTGCATAGAAAGATTGCTCTTAACAAGGCCCATCACTAATAAAAAAATCACGTTCCACTATCGCGGCCTTTACGAGAAATACACCATTTTGTTTTGAGGTCAAATGATGCAACGTAGGGTTGTCACTAAAGGTCAACCAAGGTCTTGTTTTGTGAGTGTGAAACTTTAATCAAAGATCTGTATACAATTAATTAGAAGTGTTAGATAATTAATTGTCTGTATTTCATGAATTTTGACCTCCGCAAAGTAACGCCTGATTCAATCAAGTACATAATATTATTAAAGAACAGAGAATTTTTATTCTACGCGAACGAAGTCGCGGGCAAGCACTATGGCTTATTCAAACAAATCGTCTTCGTTGATTCCAGGTCACATATCTTAGTGCGGGGTTTTAGCATAAGCTTAACTAGGGTGGAACCCTTACAGCGATACACATGTGGGATGTGAGTTTTCATCGAAAAAAAAAAAGTAATAAACAAGGGACCTATCGAGCGTGTAATTGGATCTTACGTCTAAATAAGATAAGTTATTATAATCTAGAAGCTAACGTAGTCAAAACACAAAAATAAATTAAGGTCAAATTGAGTGACAACCCTAACACTATATTTTGAAATTGAATTCCTCGTAAAGGCCGCGATAGTGGAACGTGATTTTTTTTATCAGTGATAGGCCTTGATAAGAGCAATCTTTCTATTTAAGTCACAAGTTCCACTTTTGAGTTTTTGGGAAGAAAAAAAAATAAAAATGAAAATCTTTAAAAATATAATTACTCGATATCCAGAGGCGCTTTTCCAAAAGTAAAAACTGGAAAACATGCTCGTAAAGATGCTTTATCGGACTATATTTATTTAAAATAAATATCTTCTACAGTTAAGTTTCCAGAATTTATTTTGTCTTTTATAGTGGAAAGGTCACGTAAAGTTCATTATTTTTTAAATAAAAAAGTATTCCAAATAGACGCGTGGGTGTTTTAGTCTTGCATTCTAAATGCATCCCTTGATCGAGTAACGCTATAAACAGCAGAGGGAAATTTTTTGAGTCAAATCGACATTTATATTCAAACAACACGTTTTGTACTTTTGATTCGATTAAACAAAAACAGGTCATTGGCAACCCAGAAAAATCACGCTGTGGTAATACTTTTTTCATGTCAGTCAGATATTTCTTTAATTAAAAATGATAATGATAGTAGTAATTAAAAGTTTCTGTTTTTTTTTTTAAATATGGCTCTGTCCAATGGACGACAATTTTGCCAGCGTTTAGTAGCTTTTGCCGTTGTACGGCAAAAAAAATCTAGAAAAAGAAATATGAGAGGTATTTTAATGATGAATGGTGGATGAACAATGACCTGTTTTTGTTTAATCGAATCAAAAGTTCAAAACGTGTTGTTTGACTATAAATCAGGGTTGCCATAAACAAACTTTGGATTTCTACTGTTGTCAGTTCGTTTCAGTTATCGTGGGACGACTAGTGTCGCGTGAGGTCCCACTGTCGATTTCCACCAATCATAGGCCAGTAGCGTCTCTCATTGGTGGAAAATGACAGATAGACTAGCGGATTTTGACTTGCAGTAGCCCTCATTGGTCGAAAGGTTTGACAGTGAATGGGAATTTAAGCAGATTTATTTGAAATATTAAGTAAAAAATCTAAGTGTCAATGAATTAGTAATTATAGTTAATCAGAGCTTGGCTGAAATCTTAATGATACTTTCTGTCTAGTTTAAAAATCTGGATTTATGTAAATATACTATATACTTAATCACAATAAGAATATAATATTTTTTAAAAACTTTGAAGTAGTTTCTTTTTAGCATACCTAGATACTTCAAACATGGTAGCTCACTATTCCTCGACATCCAAAATTGAAAGAAGCGAAGGACCAAGGAGAATCCGAAACCATAGGCGATACGCGAAAACATAAAGCAGACAGACGGCTACAGCCTTTGGCTTACCTAGAAACTACAATTTTTCTGCCACTTTTTGAGTTAGACAAGGAACACATACGTACAGCACACGTCTACGCTCCTGTCAAAATTTGTTACGTTCCTACAAACGCACACTAAAACAAAACTCACACAAATGCCAAAACCACGCACACAATCAACACCCTGATCATTTATGATCACTTGATGTTAGAGTTTTGGCAGAGGGGAAATCGCGAGTTAACATCTCCATTCCTTTCCTGCTCTAAGCGCGAAAACCATCAATATTTTTCTGTGAAAAAATTATGAGATAGTTGCTTTTAAAGCTGAACTCAGTTGGGATATGTATTCTTTGGCTATGTCAATATTTTGTGTGAGGTCTGAGGTGAGGTGAGGGCGCTATTTTTATGATAAACACAGTAACTCTGAAAATTACAAGAAATTTAACCTAGGCCCATAGGCTCATATAGCCTACTAGCTTATGCCCCGCGGCTTTGCCCCCGTGAAATATTTCAAAATGGGCTAGTTCCCTATCCCATGGGAATTTCGAAATATCCCTTAGTGCACCTCTAGGATACTCAAAGTATAGTCAAGAGCAATAAAAACGGGTCACTTTGTATGAACAATTCCATACAAAGTGACCCGTTTTTTTTGCGCTTGAGTGTATGTTCGCCAAATTTCAATTCTCTAGGTCCAGTGGTTTAGGCTGTGCGTTGTCTGCCAGTCAGTCACGGTACTGTTTTATAGGTATAGATGGCATGCCCTTTCGTACTCCATTTTTGTAGCCAGTTTCCATATTGGCTCTAAATAAAACAATTGCTCAAAATAAAACAATTTATTTGTTTGCAATACAGGTCACAGAATGATAGTCAACAGCAGAAGTAGCTAAGCAACCGAAGCGGTCACAATGATCTAAGCTCGGCTCTATTGCTATAGACATAAGAGCTTGTGCAGATAATTGTGACCGCTTCGGTTCATGATTGAACCTTACAGCAGCCTTAATTAAATTCTTTTCAATCATGGTTTTTCCGAAAGAGCTGACGCCCGAGTACGAATAGGGAATATTCGAAACCTGCGTAACGTAATCGAATAGTAAACGTTATCGAGAAATTTGTGTGACGTTTGGAACAGCGCCCGCCCGGGAGCGTATTTGGAACTAAAATTTGTTATGAATACAATACAATACAAGAACTCTTTATTGAAAACCACATTATAAACAAAACAAAAATGGATAGTTTTGGAGGAATGAATTAGTTACGTTACGCAAGATTCCAATATTTGTACTCGGGCCTCTGATAACAAAACGTTGCATTGTATCAAATTGTATTTAGTTAACTCGTCAGTACATCAAAACAAGATAGATTGAATATTGGGAAAAGCTTAAATGAATAAAATTTCGATTTTTTCGGTAAGTAAGTATCGTTATACGAAAGTTTTTCAAATGTTTTTGGCAATTCACTGCTTTGATTTTAATAGCGATGGCAACTGAATATTGTAAGTACCCATAATTGTGTCTTAAAAATACCTTACCTAAATAAAAGCTTCAAGTTAAAACCAATTGTATAAGGTAAGTACCTAAAGTGTATAACAAAAATATACATTTAAAATGATAACGTGATTGCAAAACATATTTTCACTTTATTTACTATGGTATGATAAATAAACTTATAAGTCGGAATTATTTTTTTTACAAATTAGTAAGCAAATAATTTAAAATTAATAAATTGTTTAAACACATTATAATCTTGGACGGATATAAATATGCAGTCTCATATTTAACTGCAATATTAGTGTCCAATTATTATCACATTTAATAATTACTTAATGAATAACATGACTTTTTAACAGTTTTAAATGATTCTCGGTTAATTGCATTAGACATCGAAATATCGGGAGCTCATAAAACCTATAAGGTAATCGCGGTCAACATCCCGTTTTCATTATGTCTAACATGATTTTAAACATTTTAGTATTTGATGGATGCTAAATAAGTTTCATAACAACGCATGGATTGAATGGAAACATCTAAGCATGTGTCGCCTAATATGTCACATTGACAACGAAATAAATATCGAGCGACAACCATAAGAATAAATAATAACGTAGTAGAACGGAAACTCCAGCTCCGGACGGGCTCAAGGTTATATTAGAGTATTCGTTAAACAAACTACTCAGTCAGGTTGTCACGGCCGGCGTCGCCGCACGCGCGTTTGGTTGTTTATAATTTGATTGTAATAGTTTAACGTGAGCCTGTTTGTATTTTATTTCATATTTGTAGATAAGTAATACTTACTTAAATCACCTTAAATGGCTTCATTTGGTATGGCACTTATAATAACTTCTTATTTAGAAGTGTCTACAATTATGTAGGTACGTAATGATTTATAAATCTCATATTTTGTAAAACTGGAACAAAATAATGATTACAAAGTAAAGGAAACCTTACATCTTAGTGATATTATCTTTAAACGTAAGTACCTAATATTTAACAGCAAGCAACCCTAGCAACACGCCTGGACGACAGAGGGGTGTAACGACGTGAAGGGGGAAGTAAGTATACAAATGGCGGCGTTTTGGACTCGGTCAAAAGAGATTCCGTTCTACTATGTTATTATTTATTCTTATGCGACAACCCGTATGACTTAGTTTCAATGAATCTGCGACACTGGTGTGCTTATAACACCCACTCTTTCGCCGGGAGTTAAAAAGTAAGTGTCGCCATCTTTTAATTGTTACCCATCATCGTCGTGCTGTGTCAAGATGGCGGACCTCTAAAACAGCTCGTTGAGTTGCGTGAACCGCAGAGGCAGCACCGCGACCGGCTCCGAGCCGTTAGCCTTGTCTATGTAGATGCTCCACGAACGCTTGCCCAGGTCGAAAATGCCTGGTAACAATACTTAGCTAATGAGGCAATAATTAGACTTTCGGATTACGGGTGGGGGAAGGGGAGGATTATAACTAACGGAAAAGTGCTTTTGCGCTAAGCTTTCGAAGGATAAAGAAAGTCTTTCCGAGTTGGTGAGGTGAAAAATATTAATACGTATACTATAATTTTATATATAATTTTTGATGTTCGATTGTAAGATCCAGGGGCCCAAGGGGGCTTGCCTCCCCCTCGTTATGCCCATGTAATACGGATTCTTTAAAAAAAATGGGTGCGCCTCGTTTCATAATAGGATCACACTCTTGATATAGTTCTGTGATCACACTAGTGTTTCAAGGCCTAATTATGTACAGTTGCATACATATACACCAATTATAACTATAAGTACTCTGATGGGTTTAGAAGCCGAAGGCATGACAAACTTGTCACGAATCTGGGTGTTTTTGATGATGCCACAACTTAACATACAATACTGACCTGCAGCAATAGTCTTGATAGTGGTGTCTGGGTGGGCTTGCCACACGGTGCAAGTTTCGGACAGTAAGTCTGCCACGCCGCGCCTACTAATACTAAGCAATAATGCCACAACTTGACATACAATACTGACCTGTAGCAATAGTCTTGATAGTGGTGTCTGGGTGGGCTTGCCACACGGTGCAAGTTTCGGACAGTAAGTCTGCCACGCCGCGCCTACTAATACTAAGCAATAATGCCACAACTTGACATACAATACTGACCTGTAGCAATAGTCTTGATAATTGTGTTTGGACGGCCTTGCCACACAGTGAAAGTTTTGCCGGTAGTGTCAGAGAGTATGTCTGCCACGTCGCGTCTGTTCGTAGGCGGCTTGTGGTGGTGTATCGCCGAGAGACGCGCCACGCTGCTGTCAATTATGGGGCCTATCACCTCCGTCACGTTCAAGCGTTGGTAGCTGGATGATTATAAGTTTTCTGTTATTTTTTTTTTATACAAACTAGTTTGCCACACGCTTCAAGCAAGTCTGGCAAATTTTAATGTGAATATAACATTTAGGTAGGTGTATCTACAGAGATGAAATCTCTTAATATAAAATCTGTACGCCGACGAAGCGGCAAAAAGTGGGGAACGCTTATATGTTGGCGTAACACCTGTTGACCATGTTACCTATTTTTTGAACAAATAAACTCTTGACTTTTGACGACCGGATAGCCTAGTGGTTAGAGACCCTGACTATGAAGCTTGAGGTCCCGGGTTCGAATCCCAGTCGGATGATGAATACAAATGTTTGTTCTCGGGTCTTGGATGTTTAATATGTATTTAAGTATGTATTTATCTATATAAGTATGTTTGTCCGTTGTCTAGTACCCATAGTACAGGCTTTGCCTAGTTTGGGACTAGGTCAATTGGTGTCAATTTGTCCCGTGATATTTATTTTGTTTTACTTCGACATTAGCATTTTACTCCTATGGTTACCATTGTCAATCAGAAACTTCAGGATTGACTTCATAGCGGCGGAGCACTATATTGTCGAATGATATTTATTTATTGTACATATACAGGCGTAACTTTGAGGTCCATGTTACAAGTATGGATTAAATTAGTTAGCTCCTCCGCGAAGTAGTGCAGTATAGTCATGCAAAATAGCCTCGTCTGCGCTGAGTATTTATTCGCATGCAATTAATATTCCCGCCCTCCCTCCGCAAATAGAAAATAAAACAATCAACGCTAACGCTACTCAGCAAGAGAGAGGCGAAACACGGATCCGGTACTATTGTATTGGTTGTGATAGCTTTGCTTGCGGAGAGCGGGAAAATTAATTGCATGCGAATAAATACTCAGCGCAGACGAGGCTATTTTGCATGACTATACTGCACTACTTCGCGGAGGAGCTAACTAGTCTAATCCATTACTTGATATTTATTTATTACATACAGGGTTCATTTTGATGAAACGTCAAGAATTCGCCCTGTATTTGTTTACTCACATATTGCAGTGCACCAGGGAGTCCTTGTCGTATTTGTGGACGTTGATGGCGCTTCTGTGGCTGTCCTCGCTCTGGTCAGGAGCCACCTCGACGTTGTAGAGCTGCCGGGAGCCCCACGCGTCCGACCAGATCATGTTGATGGAGAAACCTGACATAATCAATAGGCTATTACACTCTTTTTTGAAAACTGGCTAAAATTGTTATTTATTTTTATTTAATTGTTAATTACTTTGCCACGTTCCATCTACCTTTGGTAACTTTGCTACGATGCATCTACTTTTGGTAAGTTTGCCACGTCCCATCTACCTTTGGCAACTTTGCCACGCCCCATCTACCATAGGTAACTTTGCCACGATCCATCTACTCTTGGTAACTTTGCCACGATCCATCTACCTTTGGCAACTTTGTCACGTCCCATCTACCTTTGGCAACTTTGCCACGTCCCATCTACCTTTGGTAACTTTGCCACGTCCCATCTACCTTTGACAACTTTCCACGTCCCATCTACTTTTGGTAACTTTGCCACGTCCCATCTACCTTTGGTAACTTTGCCACGTCTCATCTACCTTTGGCAACTTTGCCACGTCACATCTACCTTTGGCAACTTTGCCACGTGGCATATACCTTTTGCGTGTCCATGCTTACCGTTAGCTGCTCCCAGGCCCTCGTCCCGTAACACCTTCTCGGCCTCAGCGAAGCTCTTGGAGGCCAGGAGAGCCCGCGTGATGAACGTGCGAGCTGAAACGGAATAGATTGGAATTAAAAACCGGGCTAGAGCATGTCGGGCCATGCCTAGTGTAGGGTTCCGTAACCGTTACTACAAAGAAATGCAGTACCGTTGAAAAGGGCGTATCTTCATGGCACTTATGTCCTTTTGTTGAGCAGCGCAGTTTTTCGGCAATAACTCAGAAACGGTAAATCCGATCATGTTGAAAACAATTCTCGTCGAAAGTATTTTTATTAAGCGTTAACTTCGTATTTTTTTTAACCTACGGTTTCAATTGTGTGTGGGGGGATACATAATTTATGCAACTTTCGGAGCGATTATTTCCGGAAATAAATAAATAAATAAATTAATATCACGGGACAATTTGACACCAATTGACCTAGTCCCAAACTAGGCAAAGCCTGTACTATGGGTATTAGACAACGGATAAACATACATATATAGATAAACACATACTTATATACATATTAAACATCCAAGACCCGAGAACAAACATTCGTATTCATCATACAAACATCTGCCCCGACCGGGATTTGAACCCGGGACCTCAAGCTTTATAGTCAGGGTCTCTAACCACTAGGTCACAAAATATTCGCTTATAATAAAAAAAAATGCTTGACAGGTGTTTTGTAGAACCCTCTACTTCGTTTGATAGTTAAATAACTAAAATAAATATTTCTAGGCCCCCCCCGAGGCACTCCATATGTAGTACCAAAGTTGAAAAAAAAAAATTAGCGACCATCAACGAGTGGCCCATATTTCGACTGATTTTTTAAAAACACCGTGAGGTTCCTAAGCAATTTTGTTTATTAAGCGATTAATTTACTCTAAATTCCATCAATAATGGCAGTTTTCGAGCAGAGTGCCTGTGACATCCGGACGGATGCACATGACGAAACCATAAGGTTCCCGTTTCTGCCATTTTTGCTACGAAGCCCTAAGAAGAACCACTCACGGGTGCCTCCTGGCTTGAGGTGCAGTACGCTCAGGGTGTTGATGGAGAAGACGAGTCCATTCTCGTTGTGCCCCATGGTGTACCCTGGCAGCTGGCCAGCGTAGCAGAGCGAAGCGAACCGCTCTTCCACAGCCTGTAACAATACAATAAATCTAATCTAATAAGAATAAGAAAAATAATATATTTATTTAAACAGTTAACTTACAATTACAATTTATGACAGGATTACGTTTTGTAATAAATACAGCACTGCGACAGATTACTAACATACAGTTCCCCGTATCACCTGCACCAGGCTATTCAAATTAAAATTCAAATATTTTATTTCGGACTATTAAAGTCCATAAATGGTTAGTAATACATTAAATCTTATAAACTATAGGTTAGTACAAATTAAATGGCAACAAAACTCAAACATAAAAATACAATGACAAACCCGGCCGTTGTTAATTGATTTTATGCAGTCGTATCCAACGGGCGACCTTAGGGGAGTCCCAGCGGTCCGCCAAAACACTCGGGATGCGGTTGGGGCTGTCGCGGACGCGACGCAGCAGCGCGGCGCATCTGTTTCGCATTATGGCCGCGAAGCCGTCTGTGCGTGCCTCCGCAAACATACCCGAGGCACTACAAAATCGCGGCAGCCCCATCAGCACCCGGAATGCATTATGCTATGACTGTACAGTCGAGTTCTCCAATATCTATACAGTCAACAGTTTAAAAATATCTATACACAGACCTTATTGCCAGTTACATAAGGTCCGTGTTTAGATATTTATGAACCGTTGGCTGTACACATATTGGAGAACTCGACTGTACCGCAGTGACACTATACAGATTACCAATCAACACGGAAGCGTTAAAGAATATACTGCCATCACAACATTTAACAGAGAATTTAACTAATATTATAAATGCGAAAGTAACACTACACTGAACGCTGACGTGTTTCAATAAATTATGTTTTTTTTTTTCAGAAACCGTAAATAATATCCGTCATCTAGTAGGACTCAACAGGTTAGGTTTTTTTATACCGGACACCTGATGGTAAGTGATCACCATTGCCAATAGACACCCGCAACCCCGGGGGTTTGCAGACGCGTTGCCAACCTAGAGAGCTAAAATGAAATGCCTCTTGTACCCGTTATTACACCAGCTGTCTTAGCGGCTGTCTGTGGCGGTTGGGTTTGTTTTATAAAAATCCTGAAATATTCACAATTTGGGAAGAAAAAGTATAGCTTGGGAAATTAAACATTTGGGAAATGAATCAACCTGAATGAACCCGAAGGTGTTTTGGCAAACATTAGTAAGGTGTTTTGACAAACCCCATATTGGATGTCTTCCGGATCCGGTATAATGTGAGCTGACACTATGTACCAATGGTTCAGGGTGGCACTGAAAGCATCCTCGTTGTGGCCCAAGATGGTCTGAAAAAAAAAAAAAAAAAAAAAAACATAGATGACCAGTATTCGATAAACAGTTTGAATTAAACTGAAACGTGAAAATGTAAGAGTTTTTAGATTGCTCGGGTGGCGCAGTTGGTAGCGCGACACCGCGGTCTGGTGAAGGTCTTGGGTTCGAATCCCAGTTTGAGAATTTTTTTCTGGTCTTTCTGTATACTTACGTTTTAGTTCGAAATTTGAAAAAAAAACACATTAGAGACTCCGAAAGGACCTGTCACTTGGTATGGATGAGACTGTCTAAGATTAAGTATCTATTCAAATACCGAACCTGCTCATCAAATTTCACGAGAATCGGTTGAGAAAAAAATATGACATGTAGAGAACAGTCAGTCAGACACACACATAGGTATGAAAGAATATTTGTCCAAGTTGAAGGAGACACGTCGCTCACTTCGTTAGCTCGGTCAATTAGTAATTAATTCGTAAAAAAAACCTTAGAAAAAAAGCGTTAAATAAAATGCATTTATTTCGGACAACAGAAACTAAAGCCTAAAGTTTTATGGCCTAGCACTAAGCAGCAGAAATATGAAGTCGGTGCTTCGTTCAAAGAATATTCCACTCGCACCGCACCGACTTCATATTTCTGCTACTTAGTGATTTAACATTTCCAGAATTATCCGCCCACTCCTAACCGTTAAGGAGTTGTACCTTCTATCATCAGCTCATCAACATGAGATGATGACTACCAGACTCAAATACTTGAATAGCTTTAGAAAATATATGAAAATAGTACGTGCCTATAAAATTTGAGAGTTGCCCTTGATTTCCCTGGGATCCCATCATCAGATCATGACTTGGTGACAATGGGACCACCTCAGGAGTATACCCTTTCGAATAAAAAAAGAATTTTGAAAATCGGTCTACAATTGGCGGAGTAATCGATGTACATACATAAAAAAAAAATTAGATACAGTGGAACGTAGAACCTCCTCCTTTTTTTGAAGTCGGTTAAAAATCGAGACGTTTTCATGTGTCAAAAATTACATTAGAGGCTCTGAGTGTCTAATGTAAACACAGGCCAAAAAAAGTCTCGATCGCGTTCTCGTTTACGTCTGAATTACTACGGACAAAGTAGCAGCGCCACTAGTGGCACGTATCGGCAACAAACTATCCTCATACTATTTGACACTTTAACGATAACGCGTTCGAGACGTTCCTATTGGCCGTTGAATACACAAGAACCTCTGAGGGTCGAGCACGACTTTTCGAATCCTGCGTCACGTAAAATCGAATGGTAAACGTTGTCGAGTTTGTATGACGAGGTTTCTCGATCTCGATACGATAACCGTAATGTTACGAAGGATTCGACAAGTCGTGCTTAACGCACTGTTCGCAACTCACCGCATCTGGAGTGTGTATTCCTATAGAGCTGCAGCCGCCAGTGTCAGCGCGCGGCAGCTTCGGGTCGTTGATGGTGCCAATCACATCGTCCAAATGAAGGAGAAATAGCTGCGGACAACCACAAATAACATAAGCTCTTAAACGGGTCACCTGATGGTAAGTGATCACCACTGCCCATAGGCACCCGCAACATCGGAGGGTTTACACATGCAGAGAGCTAAAATGAAATGCCTCTTGTGCCCGTAATTACACCGGCTGTCTTACTCTCCACACCGGAACACAGCAGTGCAAGCACGCAGTGCAGTTGCAGTGCAATGTCCTTACAAGTGTTGTGTTTCAAGTGTAATATTAATAAATAAATATCATGGGACTGTTGACACCAGTTAAAGTGATAAAAAACACAAGTTACATTATATATTTGTACTGTAACTGAGTGGTAACTTATAGTCAATTGAGTGCTCTAAATTTTGAGATTAAAATCTCGTTTAAAAAAAAATACTAGACATGTTCTTCCCGTGTATACATAAATAACCCTTCAATTGACCTCGTCCCAAACTAGGCAAAGCCTGTGCTATGGCTACTGGACAACGGATAGACATACTTATATAGATAAATACATATACTTATGTACATATTTCCGTTTTTCCTTTTGAGGCGCGGTACCACGGACCAACTACCATCTGGACAGGACGCCGCATCTTCTATAATTCGACCGTTAATTCGAAAAATATCGTTACTCAAAATAGTGTATTTCGTGACTTTTGCATCATAAGCTAATAGGCTAAGCTAAGCTCGATAGGGTTTCAATTAATGAAACCCTATCTAATGAAACCCTATCGAGCTGTATTTTTACTTTAACAAAATTTTTATAAACAAAAAAGATACACAGTATGAAAACACAGTAAGCAAGGGTTTGAAGTAAAATGTTTTAACGAATAAAATCCGTTCGCGACTTTCAAAAATTTTTAGTACCGTACAAACCGAAAAGGCGAAATATTATTGTGGGAACAATGTCGGATCACGAGTTACCATCTTAGTCCATCGAAGTTTTTGCAACTGTTCTATCAGTAACTGTCGGTACAACTTTACCTGTCAGTAAAACCTCGCGCTGTTGGAGCTACGAGTAGCCACGAAAATAGGATTACTGTATTACCCATTTATATTGATAATTTTGTGCATTGGGCTTTATAGTATATTCGCTCAAGCATCATCAATTATTATTCACATGAACTTTATTTTTTATTTTTTGCAATGCAACTTTGGTTATATGTTGTATTACTGAAAACAACAGCATTTTGACAAAATAATACTAAGGAGTACAGTGTAATTATAGGTTACAATAATGCTCCACTAGTAAAATACGTTCATATATGGAATGGTATAACAGTTTCTGCAGTTACGATAATACTCGATAAACAAATTGTTGACATTTGTGGTCGTAACTCTTTCTAAAATACCCTCCAATACAATACCCTCTTATAAAACGAAAAATTCTAAAACATATGCCACATGAACATTTAATTATGTTTAACTAAGAAACCATAATATTAAGACTCAAAGTATTAAAAATCGTTTTTGCGCTCTCCTGGAAACCAGCATTTTGTAGTTACGATTTTTTTGGAATCAACGGTCGAATTTACTTGGAAAGTCATTACGAAAAAGCCGCGGTAAGCGGGCCGGGGGAATGCGTCGTGATTGGTTCATAGCGTGTCATCTCGCTTGTCATCCGGTCGAAAGCGAGCAGCGATTGGTGGCTAGAGATTTATAGGTGCAAACGAGCATATGCGTTTCGGAAACGTTCGCCCTGACATTTGGTGTCCAGTCCAGAGGGTGGTTGGTCCGTGCGCGGAACCCTATGAAGAGCAAAAGCTAGTCACCTTATAAAAGGGCACACTGGCCCCGTCAGCGATCCCCTGTATTTCCTTCACGTACTGAGGGTACCGACGCTTCATGTTGGCGAGGGTTTTGTCGTACACCGCCTTCCCAACCTCCGTTGCATATTCCTTTTCAAAGTCGGGCAAGTTCTCGTAGGTGACGAGAAAGTCATTGATGACAGAGGAGAAGAGGCGACCCTGGAAAAAACGAGCATAATTCAAAATTTTATTCAGCAAAAAAGGAGGACATCGAGTGCGAATTAAAAACAGAATAAAATAAATATTTAAGTGGGGCTGCCAATACAACAGACATGATTTCTTTGCAGTTTTCATGTACGGAGCTCTTCGTGTGCGAGTCCGACTCGCACTTGGTCGGTTTTGATTTTTTTAAGTCGTTAACCCCTTGAACGCCAAGAACGCCTAAAGGCGCCGTGGGCCGACGTGCCTACGACGATACCAACGCTTATAGGCGTCCGCAGTGTACATGCGACCTACGGGCGTATGCTTAAGGTTTAAGTCCGCGTTGACGTAATGCCAATTTGGTGTGTGAATGACAACTTTTGTTTGCGTCGTTAGCGTTGAAAGGGTTAATTACACAAAGCGTAGGCGCTATGGGCAAATTGGCAGCGCCTCTAGTGGCGCGTATCGACAACAACCTGTTCACAAATTGTTTGACACTTTAACCAGGCGCTCAGAATACATAATAGTCTTTAACGCAAACGCGAGCGAGATGTTAACTTGTGTCAAATGCTGCTGCACAGGCTGCTACTATTTCACCAACTTTACAATTGTCAGTTTTCAATGACAATTCGGTGTCATCTGCTGACTTGAAGTGCTTTTGTTTTAGCGCGCTTCATATTGTCAGAGAAATATAGTTCGAATTGTCATATAAAACCACGCCCAACCACCCTCTGGACACCGCATCTTCTATAATTTACTTGGAAAGTCATTACGAAAAAAGCCGCGGTGAGCGGGCCGGGGGAATGCGTCGCGATTGGTTCATAGCTTGTCATCTCGCTTGTCATCTGGTCGAAAGTGAGCCGCGATTCGAGGCTAGAGAGATTTATAGGTGCAAATGAGCATACGCGTTTCGGACACGTTCGCCCTGACATTTGGTGTCCAGAGGGTGGTTGGTCCGTGTATAAAATGACAATCGTAAAGATGGTGAAATAGCGGCCTGAAAGCTGGTAGCCGGTACTGACCGTATCGAAGCCGATGTCATAATGGCTGCCCCGCAGATACACGACCGGCACGGCTTTTCGCCGGCCAAGCTGCTTCAACACACCATCGGTACCTGTAATATACAGATTAGATTAAATCTAAGCTAAATTAAATCTAGTCAACGTCAACACGATTTCAAATAAAGCTCCCAAATATTTTAATAATTAAATACTAATAATAATGTTTGTTTCATGTGCATCCCGGCCACCTCGACCTCTTTCCACGCCGGCCTGAGTCCCCGCGACTCCCGCACGCGCCGCTCTTGGCGGAGCCCCGTCAGTGCAGTTTTGTCGCGGCTGTCAGACTATTTTTCTATTTAGTTTTCCGTTGTGTTGTGTTTTTATGCCCTTAGATCATATGCAGAATGCAACGCAACCCGTAGATGGTACGTCACATGTATGCCCAATATGCAGTAGAACATTTAGTAGTAGTAGAGGTTTGAATATTCACAAATCCAAATTGCACAAATGTTTAAGTCAGAATGCCCCCCCCTTGTACATAAATCCTGTCTCCCCAAATACAAACCGTACTCCTACTAATCCACCCACTATTCCCTTCCATCTGCATTTGAGCCACTTAAAAAACAATGTTAAGGTGGTAAAAAGAATTCCCCGTGGCGCCCGGATCTCCGTCGCTACTCATTTGGCTCAACTTATAACGAAATGTTTGGACAATAATAGCTATGCGGACTGGCAGAATTTGTTACTTTTCCCATTTAATACACTTCACGTTAAAGACGATAAATCGTCTAAGATTTCTCTTACCCAAAAAATAAAAAACAATTGTTCCAATTATTCACCGCCTTGCCTTACAGTTTTTAGTACAGGCAAAAATAGCAATCAAAATTATTTTAAAAACAAAGTGGAATCTAAAGTTAGCGACGGAGTTACTTTTTTCCAGTGACGTACTATCTCCAGATAATAGCGACACACTCTCGGCCTTACAAACTAAACACCCTCGAGCTCCTACAAACGCATACTTTTTGGACCCGCCTACGTCGCCCGATGTTTGTTTAAACATTCACGAGAAAGACACAGTGAATGCAATCTATTCATTTAAAACCGGTTCTGCAGCAGGTCTTGACGGACTTGCTCCCCAACACCTAAAAGACCTTACCTCTCACTGTGTGGGCGACGCAGGCAAACATTTAATCCTCGCTTTAACAAAAATAATAAACCTCATGCTGTCTGGCAATGTTAATCCCGAAATAGTTCCCGTTCTTTATGGAGCCAACCTAATTGCGCTCACTAAAAAAGACGGAGGTGTCAGACCCATTGCGGTCGGCTCTACATTTCGGCGATTAACTTCTAAAATTTCAGTTCGTCACATAGTTTCAAAATTGCAACCTCAGTTTGAACCAATTCAATTAGGTTTCGGTACTAAAGGTGGGTGCGAAGCGGCAGTCCATGCCCTGCGCACCTACCTTAATAACGATCAGTGTGAGGTTTTACTCAAAATTGACGTCAAAAATGCATTTAATTCGGTAAACAGGGACACCTTGCTCACAGAAATTAGGAATAATATTCCGGAAATTTATAATTACCTACTTAACTGTTATCATGAACCTTCTAAATTAATGTACAAAAGCAACGAATTATCTTCTGAAGTCGGCTGTCAGCAGGGTGATCCCCTCGGACCAGCCATTTTCAGTTTAGCCATTAACCCCATCATTCAAAATTTAAAGTCCAAATTTAACGTATGGTATCTTGATGATGGTTCCCTAGGAGGTGATGCAGTTACGGTACTTTCAGATCTCTCAGAAATTATAAATAAATTTAAGGCCATTGGTTTAGATCTAAACTTTAATAAATGCGAACTGTTCATAAACAACGCGATCCGATCCGATCTCTTCCAACATTTTAATTTACTTTGTCCAAATATCAAAATTGTCGATAAGCAAAACTTAAGCCTCCTAGGGTCACCAATCTTCGACGATGCCATTCCAGATTTAATCGCAAAAACTGTTTCAAAATTTCAAAATTCTGCAGACCGGCTGCTGGAAATCAGTGCTCACACTGCTATCACTATTCTAAAATTTTGCCTTTTTGTGCCAAAATTTACTTATTTGCTTCGTTGTTGTCCCTTTTGGAAACATCAAAATTCTCTGACCTTAATTGATTCCCTTATGAAAACTTCTTTGGAATCTATACTTAACTTACAATTCAATGGGCAATCTTGGACCCAGGCTTCCCTTCCTATCAGATATGGTGGGCTAGGTATCCGCAAAATTTCTAGTGTTGCTTTACCAGCGTTCCTATCATCTGTCCACAGCACGTCCACCCTCGTAGGTAAAATCCTAAAGGATTGTCCTTCAAACTACGAGACGACGGGTTTGGTCGATGCTAGGAATGCTTGGCTAATGGCTTGTCCGGGTGAAAATCCTCCCGCTTATCCAAATTTCCAACGGAGCTGGGATGACACACTATCCAAATTAACTTATTCAAATATTCTCAGTTCCAGTTCAGGCCCAGACCGCGCAAGGCTTTTGGCTGTGGCAAGAAAGGAATCCGGTGACTGGCTTCATGCTTATCCTTCCGTTAACACCGGAACCTTTCTTGAGCCTGAAACACTGAGAATTGCAGTCGGGCTAAGACTGGGTGTTGCGCTGTGTTCACCACACCGTTGCCTCTGTGGCACCAATGTGGACGAAACGGGACACCATGGTCTTTCCTGTCAAAAGAGCGCCGGCCGTTTCTCCCGTCATGCCGCGCTCAATGACATAATCCGCCGGGCTCTTGCCTCTGCGAACGTGCCGGCCATTTTGGAGCCAAGCGGCATTGCCCGCGACGATGGCAAAAGGCCGGACGGTATGTCTCTGATTCCCTGGAGAATGGGTAGGGTTCTGGTTTGGGATGCGACCTGTGTCGATACAGTAGCACCCTCACATCTCCAGGGAACCACACAAAAAGCTGGTGCGGCGGCAGAAACGGCCGAAAATAGAAAAAAATCTAAGTATCAATCTCTCGGTCCGAATTATAATTTTGTTCCTGTCGGGTTTGAAACTTTGGGTCCATGGGGTCCCAGCGCTTACAAGCTTATTTCTGAGTTACAAAAGCGCTTAGTTGATGCAACTTGTGACCAAAGGGCTGGCAGTTTTCTCTCTCAAAGAATCAGCATCGCTATTCAGCGAGGCAACGCTGCCAGCCTTTTGGGCACTATGCCACGGGGGCCTTATTTAGATTTAATTTAGTTTTAAGTTGTAGTTTATTTAGTTTAAGCTTAGATTTAATGTCATTGTAAATTGCTTTTATTATGTTAATAAAGTAGCTAAAACTAAATCAACTAAAACTTAAAACAATTCTAAGCTAATACTAAAACTAAATTAAATCTAAATAAGGCCCCCGTGGCATGGTGCCCAAAGGCTGGCAGCGTTGCCTCGCTGAATAGCGATGCTGATTCTTTGAGAGAGAAAACTGACAGCCCTTTGGTCACAAGTTGCGTCGACCGAGCGCTTTTGCAACTCTGAAATAAGCTTGTAAGCGCCGGGACCCCATGGACCCAAGGTTTCAAACCCAATCAAATTAGATTATTTATTCATCCAATAAAAATCACATCACAAATTGAACAATGTCAAGTTCCATTTACGAGAATTCCTATTGAAAAATTATGATTTCGATAGGTAAAGTACTTAGAGCAGGAAAGGAATGGAGATGTTAACGCGCGATTTCCCCTTTGCCGAAACTCTGACATTAAGTCTGACCAAAATGATCAGGATCTGTTGATTGTGTGCGTGTTTTTGGCATCTGTATGACAGTTTTGTTTTAGTGTGAGTTTGTAGGAATGTAACAAATTTTGACGTGAAAAAGTGGCTGAAAAATTGTAGTGCATAGATAAGCCAAAGGCGCCTCCCGTTTGTCTGCTTTGTGGTTAACAACAAAAACGTTGACTTGTCTTTACATACCTATAAATGTAGGCCACTCAACCTCCTCTGGACACCAAATGTCAGGGCGAACATTTCCGAAACGCATATGCTCATTTGCACCTATAAATCTTTCTAGCCTCGAATCGCGGCTCGCTTTCGACCAGATGACCAGCGAGATGACAAGCTATGAACCAATCACGACGCGTTCCCCCGGCCCGCTCGCCGCGGCTTTTTTCGTAATGACTTTCCAAGTCAATTATAGAGGATGCGGTGTCCAGAGGGTAGTTGGTCCGTGATGTTGGCAGAAAATATACAACTCAAAAAAATTAAGAGGGAACCTGAATATAGCAGCAGGGGGTAGTAGAGTGGGGCAGTGAAACCAGTAAATTTTTGAAAGTGGTCTACGAAAAAAAAAGTTGGGGAACCTCTCTAGACGATTATTTTATGTTTTGTTTTTAACTATGTAGAGGCAAGGACCATAAAACCAAGAGGACTGCCAGTGTCTATACAATGTCGCGTTCCTGTAAAATAATGAGCCTGCTGTAGCTAGTTTCACTAAAGAGAGGTCTCTGTATCATTAATTTTGTATGACACTTAGACCTCTGGCTAGCACAATAGCGCCATCTGTGAACTGAAAGAAAAAACTAATTTAGATGAATTTAGATGGCGCTATTGTGTTAGCCAGAGGTACAGAGACCCCTCCGTAGTAAAACTAGCTACAGCAGGCTCATTATTTTACAGGAACGCGACATTGTATAGACACTGGCAGTCCTCTTGGTTTTATGGTCCTTGGTAGAGGCGAAACGCCGTATCATAAATGTTATAATATATACACAACTACACGTGGCAGACAGCCTGATTTGTCCGGTCAACTTGACATTGGCAATGATCAAAGCAAACCGGTTCCGGAACGAAAGGTTGTCGCACACGTAACCGCCCCGCAACGCCTAAACCAGGCCGCTATTTCACCAACTTTATAATTATAGTGAAATAAACGGATCACTCACGTATGTCAGTCAAGTATAGCTTGACATGTTTCGGACTAATCCGTAGTCCTTCGTCTGGGAGCACACGCCACGCCGGTGGCGAGACGTAAACTGCGCGCCGCGGCTCTGCTCGCACGGCTGCTCGGCGCAACAGACGGCGGCTCACAACTACCCTCATTTTCATCGTCATGTCATGTCGAGCTATACTGTGCTATAGTGAGTGATCCGTTTATTTCACTATGATTGAGTCTCACGGTAGCTTCATGTAAAAAAAAAGTAACTTTATATTGTCAGTTTTCAATGACAATTCGGTGTCAACTGCTGACTTGAACAGCTTTTGTTTTAGCGCGATTCATATTGTCAAAGTAATGTAGTTCGACTTGTCATATAAAACTGACAATTGTAAAGATGGTGGAACAGGAGCCCGAGCCGTTCACTATTATTTGCAAGAAACTCCGTACTGTAGGGCTAGCACGACTGAGGGTTGAGCACGACTTTACGAATGCTGCGTAACGTTACGGTTATCGTATCGAGATCGAGAAACCTCATAATAAATTTTAGTTCCAAATACGCTCACGGGCGGGCGCTGTTCCACGTCATACAAACTCGACAACGTTTACTATTCGACTTTACGTTACGCAGCAGTCGTCTACTAAACAGACCCATAGTACAGGCTTTGCCTAGTTTGGGACTAGGTCAATTGGTGTCAATTGTCCCATGGTATTTATTTATTATATTATTGTTTGTCGCGCGAGAATATATTATAATCGTCCCACGATAACTCTTCATAAGATATTAATTGGCAACCCAGAAAAATCACGCTGTGGTAATACTTTTTTCATGACATTCAGACATTTCTTTAACTATAAATAATAATGACAGTAGTAATCAAAAGTCGCTGTTTTTTTTTAAATATGGCTCTGTCCATTGGAGGACAATTTTGCCAGTGTTTAGTAGGTTTTGTCGTTGTACGGTAAAAAAAATCTATAAAACGAAATTTGAGAGGTATTTTAATGGCGGATGGTGGATGAATGATGACCTGTTTATGTTTCAATCTAATCAAAAGTTCAAAACGTGTTGTTTGACTATAAATCAGTGTTGCCATAAACTAACTTTAGATTTCTACTGTTGTCAGTTCGTTGCAGAGTTATCGTGGGGCGACTATACCCGTCCCGTTGCATTCTGAGTGACAAAAAAGGACGGACAGTTGTTCTCGCGCGAGATAGAAGTCGCACTGTGAGTTATGCTCGACCTACTGTAACGCACACATATCGACATCGGAATAGCAATGTATCGCCTCCTCACTTGTATTATGTATTCTGTGCCCTGGCCCCTAATTCACCAACTTTACAATTGTCAGATGTCAACGACAATTCGGTGCCAACTGCTAACATGAATTGAAGAGCTTTTGTTTCAGCGCGCTTCGTACTGTCAAAGATATGTAGTTCGAACTGTCATATAAAACTGACAATGGTAAAAATGATGAAATGGGGCCTGGTTGACGGCGCCGATCCGGTGCCGAGGGGTCACGTGTGCGACAGACTTTACACGAACGAAGTTTAGCAACCTATTACTAATTGTATACGTCATTCTCAGTATTCAAACTACCTTGTTATGATCTATTGACACCGGATAGCCTAGTGGTTAGAGACCCTGACTATGAAGCTTGAAGTCCCGCGATCCCCGGTCGGGGCAGATGTTTGTGTGATGAATATGAATGTTTGTTCTCGGGTCTTGGGCGTTTAATATGTATATAAGTATGTATTTATCTATATAAGTATGTCTATTCGTTGTCTAGTACCCATAGTACAGACTGTCTAGTTTGGGACTAGGTCAATTGGTGTCAATTGTCCCATGATATTTATTTATTATTCATTGACACTGACGAATTTTTTGACTGAATTAACGAACAATTTCCTACCTGTATAGATGCCCCACCATCCTCAAATTTTATTGACATGTATCCTAACTAATACTATAAATGCGAAAGTAACTCTGTCTCTCTGTCTGTCTGTTTGTTATCTCTTCACGGAAAAACCGCTGCACGAATCTAGATGAAATTTGGTAAGAAGGTAGTTTGAATATTGAGGAATAACGTAGGCTAGTTTTTATTCGGGAAAATTATAATAATAGTTCCTGCGGGACAGCGATAACCGAAATCTACGTGGACGAAGTCGCGGGCAACAGCTAGTATTTCATATAAGTAATAGAATAGTAAGCTTATAGGCATGCAGGTATGTTCATTTGGGGCGAAACTCTTCCGATGCTTGTATTAATTTTTAGGTGTCAACAAATTAAAAGTTAGTGAAATAAAAACGGATCACTCACGTATATAAGTTGAGTTTAGCCCGACATGTTTCGGACTAATTCGTAGTCCTTCTGGGAGCGCACGACCCAGCGGCGGCGAGACGCACACTGCGCGCCGCGGCTCTGCTCGCGCGATACTAGACGCAGCTGACAGCGGCACACAACTACCCTCGTTTTCATCGTAATTTTTATTATATATTTTTTTTTGTCTCGCTGCCGCTGGGTCGTGCGCTCCCAGAGGAAGGACTACGAATTATGAACTAAAAAACAATTACTTTGCTCACCCGCGACCACTAATGACAAATAGTTATATCTGTGCGGCAAATGTATGTTTCCATACAACACCTCCGCCTCCACTGCTACACGAATCAACACATGCCACACAGACCCAACTATCACCACCACCACTATACTAAACTCCACTCTCCACGAGGCCATTTACGAAGCACAACAACAACCGCTCAACATGCCACCACTTCCGCTACGAATTAGTCCGAAACATGTCGGGCTAAACTCGACTTACATACGTGAGTGATCCGTTTTTATTTCACTGTGATTGAGTCTCACGGTAGTTTCATGTTAAAAATTAAATGTTCTCAAAGTTAAAGTTGAATAATGTTTGTCCTTCCTTCTCGAGACCGAGATTAACCTAATTAAAACTGAATATAAATGAACTCTAAATTAACAAACATATGTGAATGACTGGGTCAAACGCTGACTTCCGCGTCAAGTAAAATATTAACACCTTGACAGACGTTAGTGTAACAAGAAGAGTATAACCGCTATTAATAGTTATTTGTTATACAAGGGTGCAAAGTTGTATTTTACCTGCGAGTGTGGAATTGAAACACAAGCAAGCGAAAGGATTCTATAGTTGAAGTCTAAAATAGAATCCTCAGCGTAGCGAGTGTTTTAACACGCGAGAAGTAAAATACATTTGCACCCATGTGTAACACAAAACTTTTCACCTCACTGTAGCGAGGAAAGCGCAACATGCAAAAAAACAGCTCATAAAAATTTATCTTCATCACTGGAATCACCATTTTTTTACAATAATAATATCGTAAAAAAAATTGTACAATTTTAAGGTTTATGACTTAAAATCATTAAATAAAGTTAAATTTGGTATTTTTTATTAAATTCTCAAACCACTTATCAATTATTTATTGATAATTAATATCGAACGAACCATTATTATGAGCGTTTTACGTTTTGTTATCTGTTAAAAGCTACTTAAGCACGCTTCACTCCAAGCTCAAATTACTTTCCCCACTAGTGAATAAAATGTGATTTTACCCGCTTGTATTAAAGGATAAAAAGACGGCTTTCCGAGGTAGTGAGGGGGAAAAAACTTTGCACTTTGAGAGGATGTAGGTAGATAATGGACCAAGCCAACGAAGTGAGCGAAGCGTCCCAGTTTCAGCTTGAACAAAAATACTTTCGTATTTCGTATTTCGGGTCAAATCTTGCGAGTTAAATTTCTTGTTTGCGTCGCGTCGTATCAAGTCGTATGCCATTTGGTCACAAAATTAGAGTAATTGGCATATAACCTTGTACTATTATGTATTGTATTCTGTGACATAACTTATAATTAAATACTCAGATGAATTATTTTTAAAAGAAGGCAACCCTAACGCAGTCAAAAGAGTTAAGAGATATACGATATAAAGAGAGGCAACTTATAGGTGAATATAACGGTAGGCAATTAGCGCCGTGCGGCCTGAATTGTGCTTTATTGTGTCGTAGCAAGAGTCGCTATTTATTTAAATGATTTTGCGGAGTCTGACTTCTGTACTTGTACTATTATGTATTCTGTGGTCTGGCGTCTGTAGGTACATCAGACTGTTCTCCTTTAAAGGTTGCATTTGTCAATCGATAGGTACTCGTGAAATTTTGTGAGCAAGTTCGCTAAAATTAAAGTTTTTTTATTCGATTCACTTTTTGGATTTTTTTCATACAAATATAAAACCGAAAATGTTCAAAAATTACCCCATCTTCGTAAAATTTTGTGATCTGGCCTTACACTAGGAAGGGTAAAATTCGAACTTCGTATCGTGCCGTCCCGCTCACACTAATGTTCAATACGAGAGTGAGCGGGACAATACGATAAGAACTCCGATTTTCTAATTTGGTAGTAGTCCCTCCGGTTCGATAATTCTAACTAATATTAAAAATGCGAAAGTAACCCTGTCTCTCTGTCTCTCTGTCTGTCTGTTTGTTACCTCTTCACGGGAAAACAGCTGCACCAATCTAGATGAAATTTGGTAAGAAGATAAAATGAAATAAAAATAAAATATGGTTTATTTGCCAAACGGTTTACATAATTGTAGCTGATTACCTATGACCAGCACACTAGGCTAAGCCTGTCTCATACGGCTAAGCCTGTTTATGATACTTTGAATATTGAGGAATAACATAGGCTACTTTTTATTCAAAAAAATTACTTATATAGTTCCCGCGGGATAGCGATAACCGAAATCTACGCGGACGAAGTCGCGGGCAATAGCTAGTTACTTATAAATATAGATTTCTTTGTCGTACTAATTTACTAGTAAGACTTACGTTGTATCAAAGAACATGCAATTGTAGCACGACGCGCCAATTGTCGCTTGTCGCGCAGTGCGTCCCTTTCATAGTGATGGAATCAGTGAAGGACGCACTGAGCGACAAGCGACAAAATGACACGCGTGCTAGCCCCCATGATCGCAATTAAATAAATGAATATAAAATAACTAAGGTTAAAAACTAAAGCATCAATAAAAATCACATCACAATAAATTATGTCACATTCCACGTGGCACGAGCGACCTCACTCACTCGTGCCGGAAACAGAAACAGACATTAACATAAACATAGTTATACTTAACACCATGGACTTCGGGTTAGCGCTTGAAAACGTCCGAACCAAAATACTTACCACTAATCGAGCGTCAGTCAGTCTTAGTTTGGTCAAACGACAGCGCTATGACGTATGGCTGTCATCGAACAATGCCGTGCTGTACTGGGACACATTTTCCGTGAATTTAGTACCTACTAGACCCAAAGTCCATGGTGTTGTGTTAGTAAGTCAATGTTTCAAACACAATTGACTAAGAACGTCACTCTTTATACTGTCTCACAGCATTGGCTGTGACTTCCGTCCGTCCTTAAAACTTAAAAAAACCGTCGAAATCCGAGCAAAACGTATTAGTTCCATGTAACAAAAGGAATTCGCATTGCTTATTAACAGACCGTAACTAAAGGTCTACATTCAATACTGTCAAAGTGATACGGACACAGAATACAAGACAGACATAATTTTGTTGTAAGCCGTACACTTCTTTTCCAACAAAGCTAAATGGCGAGCAAAGTCAAATCTACCCAGAGAGAGAGAGGCGGAAGATTTTAAAGCAAATCTTTCCCCACTTTTCACTAGTTGCTCTGTGAGCTGTAGACTAGTGAACATTTTTTTTTCTGTAAAAATCTAAAATCATCGAACCTAAATTGAGTGTATATCTGTGTATCTGTCTGTGGCATCATAGCTCTCAAACGGATGGATCCATTTCGATCCGGTTTTTTTAATCGAAAGCTAATTACGGGCACAAAGGGCGTTTCATCTTAGCTCTGTAGGTTAGCAACGCATCTGCAAACCCCCCCGCTGTACCGGGTGTCTATGGGCAGTGGTGATCACTTACCATCAGGTGACCCACTTGCTCGTTTGCCTTCCTCGTCATATATAAAAAAAAACTAGTTTAATCAAGATGCTTCTTAGAGAAGTTTTATTAATAACGGTTTACCCGTTTCTGAAATATTGAACTTTGAAATGACAATGTCGGGGGTTTTCAACTTTTCTTAGTTGGTTAGGTTATTTGTGGCAAGCCTTTTGATTGGGTCATATTATTTATTTCTGGTTTCATTTGAAATGCTAAGACAAGCAGTCTTAGATATTATATTACTCGAGGAAGTAGGTAGGTAACTATGATTTACAGTCAGATAAAAAAAAACAACAATAGGTAGTAAAATTACACATTAACTATAAATTTACTATTGTGCGGAATAGTTTTTATGTTTAAACAGATGTGTAACAGAAATACACAGTGTGAAATAATTTAATAACCATAATATCTGTATATTAATATACCTAAGCTAAGCGAAATGCGCTCACGGAAAATTACAAGTTTATAACCCTCGACGCAAAAAACGTTGTTACCTATAAGTTTATAACCCTCGACTCAAAAAAGGGTGTTACCTATAATTTTATAACCCTCGACTCAAAAAGGGTGTTACCTATAAGTTTATAACCCTCGACTCAAAAAGGGTGTTACCTATAAGTTTATAACCCTCGACTCAAAAAGGGTGTTACCTATAAGTTTATAACCTTCGACTCAAAAAGGGTGTTACCTATAAGTTTATAACCTTCGACTCAAAAAGGGTGTTACCTATAAGTTTATAACCCTCGACTCAAAAAGGGTGTTACCTATAAGTTTATAACCCTCGACTCAAAAAACGGTGTTACCTAAAAGTTTATAACCCTCGACTCAAAAAGGGTGTTACCTATAAGTTTATAACCCTCGAGTCAAAAAACGGTGTTACCTATAAGTTTATAACCCTCGACTCAAAAAGGGTGTTACCTATAAGTTTATAACCCTCGACTCAAAACAGGGTGTTACCTATAAGTTTATAACCCCGGACTCAAAAAGGGGAATGTTATAAGTTTATAACCCCTGACGCAAAAAGTTAAATATTTCGGAAACGGGTTACCCGATTTTAATGAAACTAAGCTAGTAAAAAGTAAAGTAGTAAAGTAAAAAGTTAGTAAGCTAAGAACCATTTCGATTAAAAAAAACCGCATCGAAATCAGTCCATCCGTTTGGGAGCTATGATGCTACAGACACACAGATACACAGGTCAAAGTATTTTTCGTCGGGAGTTAAAAAGAGGGGTGTTATAGGTTTATAATCCCCGACTCAAAACTGGGGTGTTATAAGTTTATAACCCCCGACGTATAAAGAGGGGTGTTATAAGTTTTAACCCCCCCCCCCCCCCCCGATATAAAAAGAGGGGTGTCGTATGTTTGTCCCGTGTATGAGTTTATCTGTGTATCTCTCTGAAGCAACGCAACTCCTAAACGGATGACTGGATGTAGACGCGAATTTTTTTAATTCGAGATGGTCCTTGCTAGACAAAAACTACCCGCTAATACAAATATGAAGTAATTGTTGACCTACCCGAATAATATACAACACTGAGTTTCGCAAAAATCGGTTTAGCCGTTCTTGAGACATTAACCCTTTTCCAGGCTGCACCAATCTAGGCGGTTTAGCAAAAAACTAAATGTATATTCACAATAGTAACATATTTGGCAATAATTATAAGTCAAATAACTGTTCTAGTAAATTCAATTTTATTTGAACCTTAAATCTTGGTGCTAAAGGGTTGAAATTGTAACTACACTTACGTGGTCGATAAATCGTAGATGCTATGCCTGGAAAAGGGTCCATAAAAATATCTGGGGTTTTTCTACTTTTCTAAGTTTTATTAAGCACTAAGGTTAGGTTATTTGTGTTTAGTAGATACATAAAATCAGATGAGACTGGAATTATTCGCTTATCATCAGTCCAGACAAATAAGAGCTAAGCTGTAAAACTATTATTACTAATCATTCAACGAAGATCACGTTTATATAAGCACTTTAATGTCACTTAAATATCAAACAGTTATCCACAACACGTATTTTATTTTGCGATCAGCTCTTTAAATGCTATAGTAAACAAACACTGGTAAAAAAACAAAAGAAACTCACCATTATACTCAGGCATTTCGGTATTTATAGCGAAACATACAATAACTAACAGTCCACGTAAACTTAAAGTAAAGTTGCGACTATTCTTTATGAAATAGTTGATAGGTACGCTTTGCGTGAGCGCAGTGTTAGCACTGAGCGATCACAGCGCCCAACTTTATTATATTTGGAGCGAACTAGAAATGGCGGCAAAATAATAATAAAATCAAGATGGCTGCCAATTGTCTATTCAAAGTCGCTTTCCTTTAAATTAATAAGCGTGTTGTTTAAGTTTCTCTGGTATCTTCCATTTTAGCAAAAAACTAATCCAGAGGGTCGAGCACGACTTTACGATGCTGCGTCACGTAAAATCGAATAGTAAACGTTGTCGAGTTTGTATGACGTTCGGAACAGCGTCGCCCGTGAGCGTATTTGGAACAAAAATTTAGTATGAGGTTTCTCGTTCTCGATACGATAACCGCAACGTTACGCAGCATTCGTAAAGCCGTGCTCGTCCCTCCGAACGAATTCGTTTCCCAAATGTTTCGTATGGGCAAATGCAGATTTCCTGCATTGTTACCAAGAAATTTATTTGGTTTGCTATGACCTGTCAGGGCTCTGCAATGAACTAAAATTTTGTACGAAGTTTCTCGATTTCGATACGGTATGACGTTAACGTTACGTTACGCAGGTATAGAATTTCCAGCCTCTGCTGCTGACTGTACTAAAATGAAAATAATCGATTTATTGATTATTTTTGTTTTTATTTTTATGAAACATTCATAGAATGAAATTCAACATAAAATGACAATGCAAAGAAAAATTCGTTAAGCAGCTGGACTTGAACCAGCAACCTCGGTAATCCGTACCACGCTCCACCAATTAAGCTATACTTAACGTTGGTGTACCTAACGAATTTTTCAATGCCTTGTGTCATATTTTTATTTGGAAGATCTCTCCTCAGCGCCATCTATGAGTAGCTTAATCAAGCAGCTCACCCACTACGGAACTTCTACAGTTACGCATTAGTGGCAAGAGATGGAGCTATTTTCTGAATCAATGAAAATGATCGATTTATTGATTATTTTTGTTTTTATTTTTATGAAACATTCAAAAAGGCATTGAAAAATTCGTTAGGTACACCAACGTTAAGTATAGCTTAATTGGTGGAGCGTGGTACGGATTACCGAGGTTGCTGGTTCAAGTCCAGCTGCTTAACGGATTTTTCTTTGCATTGTCATTGTATGTTGCTGACTGTACTGTTTTCGCTGTTATTTTAACCGACTCTTCCAAAGTGCCAACAATGTTTTGAACGTTGATTTAGGTAAGTATGTTTTTTGCGCCGTTGGTTTCGTACTTTAGATATGACTGTGCCATTAAGATAGTAATAACATTAACATACAATTCTGATTTTCGCATACAATGAAGACTGTCACTGCTATGCAAAATATATTTTATGTATTATAATAACTAATAACTAATATAATGAACTAAAAAACAATTACTTTGCTCACCCGCGACCACTAATGACAAATAGTTATATCTGTGCGGCAAATGTATGTTTCCATGCAACACCTCCACCTCCACTGCTACACGAATCAACACATGCCACACAGACCCAACTATCACCACCACCACTATACTAAACGCTGACGCGTTTCGGCACTCTCCACGAGGCCATTTACGAAGCACAACAACAACCGCTCAACATGCCACCACTTCCACTACTGACATATGTAAACCATGTACTCAACTTAGTTAATGACAAAACCAACGTACCCACTAATATTTTATAAATTCCAAACTACCCTTTTATGTAAGTCCTAAACTACCCTTTTTTAAGAAATGAATTCCAAACTACCCTTTTTATTTTTATTTTTAATCTACGCCAGGTACCCCGTTATTTTTAACCGAGTACGGTAAAAAGAGAAGTCATGTTCTCATTATTACTATGACACATTATTAAAATTAGAACCAAGTCGTAACAAAGGCGAAGAAACCAAATTAACTTGTTCATTAATAATAGACCCCATGTTGTTGTACCTAATAATTTCCAATTGTTCTAAAACCGATAGCCGCAAACCCTTATCACAATAATGTAAAATTTCGTACGTATCTGAGTCTAACAACGAATGATTCGTTTCTAATAAATGCTTGGCAAAGTTTGATTTCTCTGGATGATCATGCCTATATGACGAGACATGCTCTTTAAATCTAGTATCAAAGCTTCGACCGGTTTGTCCAATGTATACTTGACTACAGTCGCCACAAGTGAGTTTATATACGCCCGACCTGTTCCCTTTATCCACCTTTTCTTTGTTATTACAAAGTCTAGAACGTAAAGAATTAGTAGTCTTAAAGGCAACATTGATGTTATTTGATTTTAAAATATTATAAATCTTGTCAGACAACCGGCCAACATAAGTAATACTAGATCTAAATTTGTTAGTAGGCTGAGATGGCAACGCAGAGTAAAGCATGCTATTCACTATCCGTCCCTGCTTCTTTTGAACCAGACTATTAACCATTGCTGTACTATAACCATTTGTTGTTGCTATCTGATATATAGTATGTAACTCAGAATCATAATGCTCTTTCGAAAGAGGTACAGTTAGTAG